>JAZGTI010017022.1:0-12433 GCA_036877585.1 Botia kubotai | reverse complement strand
ACACTTACCGAAAGCGTTCTTCGACTCGCCCAGTCTCCTCTCATCAGTAGAGTCAATGACATATATAACACCATGAGATTCTGCATAATACTGAAACAGGTAACACACAGTAAAACATGTATATGATCTGTACCTCAGTAAGACCAAAACCAGGAATTAAGACTTCATTAACATGATGAAATAAATTACCTTATCCCAAAGAGACTGTAGCTCTTCCTGCCCTCCCAGATCCCAAAACATCAGACGGGCTTTACCAACATCAATGGTGCCGACTGAAAGAACAAACATCACGTCAGAACCAGAGATCTGATTGTTACACACTTAACAGATAACACTACTCACTGTTCAAGCCAACTGTTGTTGTGATCTTTGACAGACTCATTCCCTTATAATTCTTGCTGAATTTGGTCTTTGTCTGTTCCAGAAAGGTCTGCGAAAAATGTCAAGAAGACGTCAACAGAACCCTCATATTTTCTAAACCTAATGTTTACTACATAGACAGCATTAAGACTCAAAAACTAGTGAGTTGCCTACCTAGATAACCCTTCTGACAATAACAGCGTTTAAACCAAGTAAGGCATCTACATAGGCAACATCAAGATGTCTACTTCCACGTCATTCAAGTCTCACATCTAGTGGACTGTCTACAAAAACAGCAACATTTTTGGGACATTACAGTCTTAAAGTCTACTAAGTCGGCGATAATGCCCAAAACTGTTGCCGATTAAGAAAATGTGCATGCATTTGCATGTACGAAGAGTTTTAACTAGTTGAACAGAACCCGTGCAAGATTTTTAACTAACGTAACGAGTCGTACCGTTTTCCCCGCATTGTCCAGTCCGAGGATCAAGATGCAATATTCATCTTTCTGGAAGACATATTTATACAGACCCGATAATAAAGTGTACATCCTCGCGTCGCGTTTGTTTACCGACTCGCATCACATACTCAACGCGAGTCTACGGTTAGATTAGCTTTAGCTCACTGAAGCACACGCATAAATATTCATGAACTCTCTAATAAAGATTATAATACAAACACAATCGATTGTTAGGTCGTAGAAAGAGTTAATATGTTAGATTTAAGGGCCGCGCTGTGTTCCTCAACGTCAACAGCAGGCGGATAATAAACACTTCCTGTAAAGGTGCTGCAAGTTGAAATGCATTATGGGAAATGTAGTTTCCCATAATGTAGTTCGGTGTTTTTGGGAACAACCAAAAAGATCGTTTGTATCTGGTTTTATATTACTAAAATATATAAGCAAATAATATAGTTTCATAATTTGGACTCAATCATGGGATACACAAATACACCATAATAGTATTAAATGATATCATATAAGGTCCTACTGGGAAAATCCTGAAATTTCACGTTTACTTTGTTGTCATGTTTAATTTGACATGATCACGTCAGCACGTCAGGGGGAGAAACAGTAAAAATATGAAGCAATTTGCCTCCATCATTTTTGAATAAAACACCAAACAGATAATATGGCGCCCTCCTGTGGAGGAAGTGCTTACTACACTTGCTGTTTTTAGCTTGATCACTTTTATACAGCAAAAAAAAAAAAGATTTCAAGGTGCGTTGAAAGCGTCAAAGTTTATGAGGTGTCGCTTTAACGTTATTATTTGGTTATAAGAACTTTATTCAAACGTTTTTTAAAATTCTACACCGTTTATAAAACGTTCCACTAACAACCTAAAAATAACGTTTTTAAAATTGATGTATAATGTTAAAAAACGTGCTGCTAATGGTACTTACTAATGTTTTTGATAACTTTGAGGAGAATGTTAACCAACGTTCTGAGAACGTACCCTGTTAGCTGGGAGAGAACTGGATTTATTGAGATCGGACTCTGGTTCTTTCCCAGAAGATCCTTAGTCTGATAATCTTTATTTATTGAGTTATATTTGTTAGTTAGATCATATCATCATCGGTTTATATTCAGTTTGTACGACTCTATTTTGTGTGTAAAGCTGCTTTGGAACAATTTATTTGTGTTGCAAGAAGTGGGACACAAATAAATTTGAATTGATTCTACATCAGCGTTACAAGATCGTATTTCACACGCGTGTGAGAGAAACTCTGTGATGGAATGAACACACAGCCGCAGCTCAACGTTCTGATATACAAAGTTTATTATACATTTCTCATGAGCTCATGGATTTCAAAGACTACACAACAGATATGCTACATAATAATCAAAAGCTAAACTCTGTATATGCTGTATATATATATGGCATTCAGTGTAAGAACATGCCAGCAAGCTTTTCTCGAGAAGAAAAACAAAACAACAGTGCTTATCGTGTGTGAGAAACTGCAGTTATGGATTTGATTCGTCACTGTTCAGACTGTTTAGTTAATGTAGGCGTGATGGTTTGAAACGCCAGTTTTGCCACTGTGAACCACATTAGTGAACACAGACACTAGAATCTAAGACTTGCTGCAGATGACATGCGTTGACGTGTCGTATCGCTGACTGTAACTTTAGTTTACAAGATTTAGTCTTCAAACAAACGTTTAAGATTTAAAAACACACATTTTGGTCTGTCATGGTGTTAATGATTACTTCAAACAATTGTTTGTTTGTGTGTGCTTTAAAGTCTGATTAAAAAGTCATCATTTTCATGCTGGCCCAGCCCAGTTTGTGCTGGTTAACCGAATTAGGAATCCTGGTGGTATATATATATGCTGGTGACCAGCTTTGCTGGACGTTTTGTAACGGTTAACAAACCGAACAGACCGAACAAAGACTAGCCTCAATGTTGTGTCTTTCTCTTGTAAAAATGTAAACTTATATCACATGAATGTTGTGAGTCTGTACAGTTAAAAACAATGACAGCATATTAGAATACATTCACAAGTATAATCAAAAGGAATGACAAAAACATTTATGCATACAGAAAACATGAAGAAAAACAAATCGTGGCATCATTACAAAAGATAGCAAAGGCGATTTAGCAAAATACAAAACAATTCTTTGGGGAACAGAAATGTCCAAACCAAGCAAGGCAGCTTTAAAAAACATTCAAACTCAAATCACTGACCAGTAGCACTGGTTCTGAATGTGCAGTAAATGTGTCTGTTTTAAAAGGAACTGGGGTGATCAGATGTTTCATAGTAACACATGATAGTACCATCCCAGCTAACAGAGAATGTTCTCAGAACGTTGGCTGACATTCTCTAAAAGGTCTCCCAAAGTTATTCAAAACGTTCTTGCACTAATGTTAGTAGAATGTTTTTTTAATGTTATATAATATATAACATTGGAACATAACATAAAAACATTAACATAACATACAAAATCTAAAAAATCTTAAAAGGTTAAAAAATAAAAAAGGTTAACATCTAAAAAATCCTAAAAAATAATAACAGTTTTATTGTTTTTCTCACTTAATGAAAATTCTTGCAGAAACATTCCTACAACCTAAACGTGTTAGCTGGGATGGTACATTTGGATAGCTTATCTTCAGAACTGCTATGAAATATCGATTGATTTCTCATCAGACTAACATCAGCATGATTTGTCTTTATCAGTCTGATTCCTCCAATATTCTGATTCCACGTGACGTAACTAAACAGCTTTAAAGGGATGGTGAGTGCAGTGAATGTTGGACCACAGGCCGTATGGAAGACACGATGGTGCAAAATTACACGGTCGTCTTTGGAGATGCAGTCATGACACGTGGAGCATTTGTCTGTGTGAAGTGCTGACAAACAGTTTTAATACCACAGACAACAGCTGAAGGGTTCTGCTATGACACGCGATATCACGCTGCTAATTGTAAATATATACGAGAAAGTTAACGTTATGCTGTGTGATAGCAGACCCTTCACAGCTAACAGGGAACGCTCTCAGAACGTTGTTTAACGTTCTCTTGAAGTTCTATCAAAAAAATGTCCTCGCGGTAACGTTAGTAGAACGTTTTTAACATTATATCTCATCAATCAAAAGCATTTTTCTTATGTAGCTAGTAGAATGTTTTATAAACGTTACAGGATTAAGAAACGCTTGAATAACGTTCTTAGAATCAAGCAATAACGTTAATACAACGTCTAAAAAAACTGAACGGTTGGAACGTTCCTTGAACTTACAATATGACATTTTTAACATTCTTGTTAATTGATGGAAACGTTAGAGAAATGTTCTCACAACCTAAACTTGTTAGCTGGGTTACTGTTACTACAGATATACAGTCATCTTGACGAACAGCTTATTATGGTTTCAACCAATAAAACAACCAATGAAAGGCAGCTAAACAAACTACATTAGAACGAGACTCGTAAGGCAGAATTACACTGTACAGTTTAGATGTGATTTCAGTGATATTAGTGCATTCAAAACATGTGATATCACATTTAAAGTGAAACTGTTGCGTTTATGTAATGTTATGTGGACGATTGTGACGCAGACACATTACGTTATTAGATGAACTCTTGTTGTTACAGAAATAGTTTATATATACAGTCGGTTTCCTGTCAGAAATTGCTTTGGAAGGTTCATTATCTTTCGGAGAAGAAAAATACCGGCAGAAAATATTAGGTGTTTCTATAATTACGAAAGCCGTTCCTTTGCGGTATGAAATTATTAGTAAATATACATTTCTTCTAAGTATTTCTAATTGATCAGCATGCAGATTATTAATCCAGGGAGTATTCAAAAAAGTGTAAACTTTATAATTCATATGAACTGTCCACATGGTGTTAATGCAGGGATATTGTGATAAACATGAAGGGACCTGGTATGAAGAGGTTACACGTCTAAAATTCACAAGCTGTCGTGAGATACATTCACAAGCAAATATGAATGACATGAACGTACAGCGACACGTCTTAAACGAGCAATTTAACCCGGAAAATTCTGTCATCATTTAGTGAAAAAGAACAAGAGCGGAATCTGTACACAGCTCTTTTCTATACAATGACATCCCAGCTAACAGGGAACGTTCTCAGAACGTTGGCCAACATTCTCCAAAGTCCTTTTAAAGGTATCTAAAACATTCCTGCAGTAAAGTTAGTAGAGCTTTTCTTTACCGTTAGATATCAAAAACATCAAAAGGGTTATTCTTTAGTTGTTAGTGGAACGTTTTAAAAAAACGTTCCTATAACTAAGCAATGTTCCTATGACTGATATTGCTAATTCAACATACAAAAACTGGATGTTTTGAACGTTACTAGAACGTTGAAAATAACATTTTTATTCTTGTTCTAACTTAATGAAAACATTAGGGAAACGTTCCTAGAACCTAAAACTGTTAGCTGGGAGTGACTACAACAGTCAAGTTAGGAAAAATGAATGTAGGCGCGACTGTATGGAAAATGCGTTACGATGTTTTTACACAGTGCATCACACAACAGAGAACATTATGTGTGTTTGAACAACAGGCGAGAATGACATCATTTCTCGGTGAATCCAGCACGACAAATACAGACAATGTGTTAATCCTTGAGACTTCACGTTTATGATGATGAAAATGCACCACATATGACATGATCAAGACATCCCTCCCTCCTCTCGTCTTCAGATGTCTCGCCCAACCATCCGTTCTCCTCCGCCGCACGGCGATGTTTAAGCTGATGGACAGGCAAGTGCTTGACGCTCAGAGGTCACCATCCAAACCTTCATCTCCACGTTTCTCTTGGTGATAAAGCTGTGCTGAGATTCAACACGGCTTTTCATGTAGCTAACTGCCCCATCCACGCGTTCTTTGCTCCAGAAGCTGCTCTCGTTTGGGTTGGATCTGCTTTGAGATGTTCCTTCAACACTCACTTGGGACCAGACCAGCCTCTGTCTCCATAGGCACCCTCACCAGTGGCAGAATGGGGCGATGGGGCACACAGGTCGGAGTCCGTGTCCGACTCGCCCTCGGCTATGTAGGGCCTCACTTTAGCACACCGTGACACGCCACTGAAGTAGGCGTTGTTGAGAAAGTCCAGGTTCTCCTTGGACTGAGAGATGGAGAAACCACTGAAAGAACGCTCTAGTTCCTCGTGGTCCACTGAGGGAATGGAGATGGATGTGTCGCTCTCGGCTCCAGGTTGTTGTTGCGACTGAGCCAACGGCCGTCCATCCTCCACCCCATTACCACCACCCCGAGAGTGGTGCTGCCCGGCACCTCGAGAACTTCCATTGTGGGCACCAGAAGAGCGCTCGTGGGCTGGAGGAGGCGGGATGCGGACTATGGAGGGGTCGCCCACTGGAGATGTGCCCTGGCTGCCCTGTTGGGTGGGTTCTGGGAGGGTCTGTGGATGCCAGGATGTTGATGGAGGGCAATGGTGGTTGATACAGGTGGAGGGGGGTGGGTCAAAGTTCTTTTGGCCGGCGGAGCTGATGGAGCGAATAATTTTGGTGATGGAGCCACTCTTCTCCAGCTGGTCCACCGGGCTGTGGTACGGAGGCGCCGGGTCAGGCTCCTTAGAAGCAAAGTAAGCATCTGTCTCAGACTGTGGGATGCCCATTCGCTGGATGTAGATGTTCACCAGAAAATCTAATTTTCTCTCCATGGACATCACCTGCAGGAGAGGAACATCTCATCAGCTTCTCAGACACACATACAGTAATCACTGATGCATGAACAGCCCATGAGTTATAGACAGATCAGCTGCTCATCACTTCATATTCGTTTATCTGACCTGTTTCTCCACCTTTCCCAGTCTTCCCATCATACTGGGGTCTTCAGGGAGTTCCGCTTCTGTGGCACCTTTAGGACGATCTTTGTCTGTTATTGGAGCCCCTCGACCAACAATCTGGTCCACTCTGCGAATACATTTAAAGAAAGCAAACATCTAGAAAACATCTTTATAACTCATTCAGCGCTCGTAACTGTTGTCTGAACAAATCTGTTTCAGGGAAAATCTGCAAAACAGTGATTTCAGTCAAACTGTACGACGAACAAAACACAGAAACCCGTTTCCTCACAATCACTGATTGTCATTAAAACATTAGATATCAGATATCAGTTTTGTTAAAAAAAAACGAGTAAATGAGTAACTTTTTCTCATGTACAAGTTTATTAATGACATGTCGGTAGTCACCTGACCAATAAAAAAATGATTATGAAAGATTTATTTATTGTTCATTTCAAGAAGTTATGTATACTCAAGAATTATGTATACTTACATCGTAAGCACAAAGCATTGTGGGATATAATGATGGCATGCAGGGGGAGGGATATGATAATGAGTGGGTGTGTCCACATATAGATGTAGGTTCAGAGAGGATTGGACAGGGAGATCCAGGCCCACATGACGGACGTTTTTTGTTGATATTTTCCATTTGTCATTTTTGAACGATGTGTCGGTGAGAAAGCAGAAAATCAACGATCTTTAATAATACGTCATATGTCATCTAAAAACAACAGCACGACACATTGTTCAAAGATTCAAATGTTGTGCTACACTCGCAGGAGACGGTCTGTTCAGAGGCATCTGGAGAAAGTCTTTAAAACATCAATTATTTTAACACTGAATCACATCAAATTTTGCTCCAAATTGTCTTTTAAGGTCGTAAAGTAACGGCTACGTATGCGCAGCAGAACAGGGAAAATCAAGCGCAGCGGCAGGATCCAGAATTTAGCCCTAAAATAGATAAACAAATATAAAAAAAACTCTTAGAATTCTGATATTCTAAGTCAGCGACTGGGCACTACCCATCATGCCTTAAAGAAACGTCATGCCCACATGCATATGCTAAACAAAACCAAGAATTATGTGCGTCTCCAATTGCTGCTTATTGCTGTTAACTACCCATCTTCAAACAGCGTTGCAGGCAAACTAGCTTAACCAGTTTTTGCTCAGCTACATGACTAGTAATTTGCCAACATGTAAAGTCAATTTACTGCTTTCCTCAAGGAAACATCATCTCCGTTACAACAATAAAAGGTCAGGCAGTTTATGAGCGGGAGTCAATTATGCTGATCTGTTTAGTACACTCAACTAGTTAGTGGAAACTAGATAAAGATCTTCTGCTAACAAAACGTTTGATTTGAGTTTTTGTTTTGTGCTCCAGTAAAAATATCTTAAAACAGATACATTTACTTGAGAAGTAAAATAATAGTCCGATAATACTGGAAATGAAAAATCTCGGAAAAGGGGATTCCTACTTTTTCTAAACTTAACCAAATTGTAGTTACAATGCTAAAAAACGATTTGAGAGACACTGTCTGACAAACAAATCTTCTCAAGTTTGTTTCTCAAGTTTACTTTTGTAAAGATACCGATTAAGAAAATTATTTTGAGAGTGTGTGTTGAATCTCAAAAACGAATGCTTCAGAACTTACAGTGTTGTAGCGACAGAGTTTGTGGTAACCAATAATCAAACTGACTTCCTACTAGTCATGTAGTCTGAAACAGAACCAGCTCTGGTTATTTGTCTCAGCACATCCAGAGAGAATCCAGATCTAACACAGGCCCGGGAGATGCAGTCTGGGGCGTCCTAACCTAGTGGAGAACTGAGGCGATTCGTTGGTTCCTTTGGTTGAATACTTCTTTTGGCGAGGGGTGCTGGGACCTGGAGGGCCCAATATCATATCTAACCTGGCAAAGCACATAGAGGAGGATAGAGTAGAGCACAGCACAATGCAGAATGACATGACAGACCAGCGCAAACTTCAGGGACCATCAGCTCATCGGCATGAGACGGGAGAAACAAACCAATAAACAAACAAACCAACAAACAAACAATTCCCAAGAGACAGAAGGATCCAATGTGTAGAAATATATTCCAGACATACTTCATGAGAACAGCTGCATTATGATGCATTATGACGAGACCAGCCCCACCACTGCTGAGCAACTGCAGTTATATGACAGAATCTACATGTGTTGAAAGTATGTCACAATGTTTAACAAACGCTTGATTAAAAGCAGGAATATATTTACATACATGTGAAATCACTTTTGTGTCACTACATTATTTCATTCATTTAGTCTTTCCCTAAAATATGAATAATGAGAGTGTGTGTAAACCGCACTGATCTGAATATTTGGTTGTTTAATCTAAAACTGCTAACACACACGTACTGTAAAAATGAACTAAAATATCTCGAAAACATAAATCGTCGATTATGTTTCTCAACTAAAACACAGATAAACACACAATATGGGATCCTAGCTGACAGGGAACATTCTCAGAACGTTATTTAATGTTCTCTTAAAGTTCTCTTAAAGTTATCAAAAACATTCTTGCAGTAACGACAGTGGAACGTTTTAAGGCTCCATATATGCCAAAACATTATTCTTTAGTTGTTTATGGAATGTTCTCAAAACCAAGCAATAACGTTAATACAACATCAAAAACAACTGGACGTTCTGGGAACGTTCAGAAAACATTTTTACTGTTTTTGTTACTTAATGAAAACGGTAGGGAAACATTCTTACAGCCTAAAATTGGGATACTGTTTAGTTGGTGGGGCGGTGTGCACGCAAAGGTGAAGATAGTTCTGACAGAACTTCAATACAGTGAGAGACGTTTGAATAACTACAGCATGCAAAATCAAAAGACAAATAATACAGGATAAAACCCTGATGTCTGACACTCAGAGTGCAAGGAAGAGAGATCAGAGGAGAGTGAGGTAAGACTACATATATCTGCTCTTGCCTGGACTGGAGATTTTTAATCCTAGCCAACATGTCGAGGTGACCAGCTGAGTATTGTTCTATAACATCCATTACATCATACGGTCGCAAACTCTCTTTAAACTTCCGCTTGGACACCATGAACTTCATAATGCTGCGGAGACAAAGAATTCACACACGTTACTGTTAAACACAAAGATCCATCCAGCGTTACCATTACCCACGAGTCCTGCTCGTGTTTTACCCCCAAAATCTGAAGAAACAAACAAGACATTAAACTTAAAATTAAAAGTATTTTAGGATCGTAATGTTTGTGTAATAATTTGCGATGACGTTTTGTAAATGATTCAATTTGTAAATTGTACATTGTTTTAAAAGCTGCAATCCGTACCTTGTTTTGGGTTAAAAATGAACAGAAATAAGTCAGCCTTTAACAAGATCTCCTTACTGTACCCGCAACGGCAAATTTATATAAAAAAAGATTTATCATTTGAGCTGTCAAGTTCATCTGATGGGAAGCATGTCATTTTATGTCTCAAACAGAGATGGCGCAGAGAGGCCAAAGTTATGAATTGCAACTTTAAGTCACCCTGACTGTATGTTCTTGAGCCTTTTATAATATTCTATAATATTCAAAATGTCACATGCATAAAAGCCCACATGGATCTGAGCAATGAAAGTGTGTATGTAACAAAATAACTTCAAAATTGAATGTAAGTTCTGTAACTTGCACTCAGATTCTGTGTGAGTGTAAAAAACAAAAATATGTAATGCAGACTGGTATATTATCATGATTGATAATATGCGAGTCTGATGAGTATTCATTAATGAGCGTTAATTAGTCCCGTTTGTGTTTTAATCTTTGCTTACCACACAGCCCTGATGGTGACCTTAAGTCCCGGCGTTAAATCTTGAGGGACAAACTCACAATGGCAGCTTTTATTGTCATCAACAATATCTTCTCCCGGCAGACTGGCTTCTACAAAACACAACATGGACAGAAGAACTCCAGAGTTAATGAACAAACCCCCTAAACCTCCATTCAGCTCAATTCTGTCTCTCTGAGATGAACTTAGCCGAGTCGAGCGTCAGCCATGAACTCAGTCAACTCAGAACTGCTCCATTCAGCAGACAACAGATTGGTCAGTGCATTAACATGGTTTCTGATTGGCCGGTTTGGTCGAATGGAGCCAGAAGGTCCAGAAGGACAGCAGTGAACAGAAGGTCTAAGAGGGAATGATGGGAAATCTAAGTAAGCTGTGGGCCAAAAAAGAGAATTTATTGACTGACAGCCATACGGACGTGAGACAAGGATTGAGAAGAGTCATATGTGTGCTGGGGGCTACTGAGTGAGCAGGTAAAAATTATGGCATTGTAGATACAGCAGCAGAAGTCGGATTGAGTGAAAATCCACTTGGCAGATCTCAGATGAGTTACTGCAGCACTGAGGCACCTCAGAATCGTGTTACGCCCGTCACTGACGTTAATGAAGCAGATTCGTCCAGCTGTATCGACAGCTAGTTCACTAGATCACCTGAGGTGATTCACTGGCCATGAAGGCCATGGGTAATGAAGTATTCAACCAGAGATACTTCAAGGCTGGACTTCTCCAGCTCATTGGTTCTCAACCAGGTTTGCCTCAGGAACCAGACTTTACAGTAAGTCAGGTAACAGGGAGCGTCGGCGGAATGTTGGCTAACATTCTCTAAAAGTTCTCTCAAAGTTATCAAAAATGATTCTTGTAGTGATGTTACATGTCGCTGTTATGTTTCACTGTCCAAAGTGCTAAATATGTTGACATAAAATGCTACTTCTAAATTGTTATTGGCATGTTTTAAAAATATTACAGAATTTTAAAAATCCCATAACCAAGCAATAACGCACAGGGTCTTTTTCCTGCGTTGCCGTTTGTTAACACAGAGAAACACAGATTGTTTTGTGTAAAAACAGATGAACCACAGAGTCCTAAAACAACAGTTCAGCCTGTGAGTTATTCTGGCCTAATGCAGCTCTAATCACATCAGGAAGTTGTTTCACAGCTCTGTGGTTCTGGAGAGAAAACTTAACTACACTTCCTCACAGGCAGGCGAAGCAGCCATAACTACCACTAGTTCTAGTGTTGGTTAAAGCGACTCCCCCCTCCCAACTCAGAGTCATGTGGTATTCTCTTACTGATTAACCCTTCAGCTGCTGCAGTGGTTTGAGGGGGAGAGATGATGACGACAAAGTTACATCTGATCAAATCAACAAGAAAACAATCCTGTTTAAATCTAGAAGCTTCAGGGAATGAGGAAATAAAATAATAGTGTTTAACGTTACATGGTCTAAAATATCGAATGACGTCTCTGAAGGTGAATTGTGACTTTTCATCACACTAAAAAGTCGCAAGAGAATTTGTTGACGACTGAAAATTGACAGTTAAAATTGAAAAGAAACAGCCGAGCTCGGTCACATTATTTTTGTTGCAGATTTTGTGTGCAGATTCAATTTTTAAAGTATATTTCACATTCAGAGAAATTAAACCCACTTTGTGATTTTAAAATGCAAGTCAACAAAAAGTATCAGTATAAATAATGATAAATAATTTGAGTGATTTTGAATTCCGAAGAGAAACAAAACATGACTTGTTTTAGATGAGTAGTTTGCTTCTACTTATTTTGATACATGTGTGGACAGACATAACAAATTAAAAATAATAAATATAATAAATAATAAATATAAATTAACAATGTATTGTTTTGATCAATGCTGAGTGTGCGGACACATTTACCTAAAAGAAAAGTATAAATGACAAAAGAACATTTTCATGAATGTAACAGAAGAGTCGAGCTGATCTCATGGGTAAACGTTACTGATT
>JAZGTI010017021.1:0-12434 GCA_036877585.1 Botia kubotai | reverse complement strand
ATCTCCTCCAATTTTGTGCAGGTTTAATAGATCATCAGCAGTTTATGTGACTCACCTGTGCTTGAGTTGGTCACCTTATCACATGGTAACAGCATTATAATGATTGGCTGTTTCTCTCAAACAGTTTATAAATATCTTGGGCAAAGCATGTCTTTATATGGAGCTGTGAGTAATGTTGTAAAGCAACAGACCGCTGATGCCTTTGTCCCTGCTGATGTGAGAAATGTTCACTTACAATAGAGCTCAACTCTGTTGCCAATAACACTGTGTCTAGTATGCAGAAACAGGGAAATGTGTACTTTCTAGAGGATTTATGTACTAAAATGTAGGAATGGAACCCAAAGGAAAAGAAAAATTCACTTAATTTTGTTTTATGGAATTTGTTCGCATTTCTTTACCTATGAACTGTAACATAAAAAAGAATTTAGATGTATTTGAATACATGCATGTAAAAATTGTCTTCAAAAGTCTACTTTTGTGTTCCACAGGAAAAATAACAGCACGTGGGTTTAAAATTATAGGAAGTTAATGCCAGATTTAGTATTTTTGAGTGCACTGTTCTTCTAAAACTTTTTTTTTAAATGAGGTGGTTACTTTTAAATTCACACGATATTTTCTGGTTTTATTTAGCAAAACTCTCTTTCAATGTTATTGCAGTGACAGAAATGTCAGTTTTCTACATACAGCACTTTGTCTTTAGAGCAAAGAAAAAGCAGCACAAAAGGCAGGACTTAATTTCCGTGCTTTTTAGTGCAAGACGTTTCGTCACTGTTTGTATCACCCGACAGGTTCATTATTTCGGTTACGCGCGTGCTGTTGAAGTTCCTTTTCCTCACAGAGGGCTAATGCGTCTCTGATGTGACTCCCCCAGGCAAGCCACAGACCTTCATGCCATCAGACTGCTTCCCAGCGTCCCGTCAGAATGGGCCGCCTTCACCATCCGTCTTTTCCAGATGATCAATTACTCCAGCTCTTACCTGCACTGTGACCCGAGCGTGTGTTTGAGGAACCATTTGGAGGGTGAGGCTCAACTGCGTGACTCGAATATACCTCAGATGAGAACTCGGGAATCATTTATCACCCTTGAAGAAGTCTCAATATTTCTCCCGAAACATTTTCTACTTTCCATTACTCTTGCTGTTTTGATGACAGTGTCTGCAGATTCTATATAAATGATCTTCCCGAAGCTTGTTACTTTGTCAGGAGCAGACAGAAAGTGAAGTAGGCATTTCGGAGGCTGACAGAATAACTCTTGAAAGCTGTTAACAAGTTAAAAGTATACAGAAGTTCGGGTGGTTTATTTCGGCAACTGTTTGATTTCATTGATTTTAGAATGGTGACATCATTGGCTATTTGTTTCTCATTGCAGCAGTCCGTCGAGCGTCGAAATGCACTTCCTGTTGAAAAAGCGGTTGCCATCTGTAGCAGCGCAGGAAATTTGATTTCTTTTGGGCCTGTTTTGAAAGGATCAGACAATTCATCAACTGAAACAGCAGGTAACTTATGAGCATGTATCTCTGGTGTGCTCATAAAACAAGGCAAAAACATTTCAGCAGAATGTTCTAGACTGTCTGATTTGGCTTGTTAATTTTGTGGTGCAGCTGACACTGAGGCAGCAGTGGTGATTATACATTTTCCGGCTGTTTACTCACTTGTTTGGCTCTGTTGCTAGTCTGGATGGTGAACAGACGCTGTCTGGAAAGGTCTGCCTGCTGCTGGTCCAGGGTCCTCTGTGAATGCTAACAGAGAAAGAGATCAAAACAAACCAGTCATCTGGATAAAATTTACAATGAGCACTTAATCATTCTCTGACAGTTCTTGGGTTGCTCATCATTGCGTTTAGCAGCTGCACTGGAAAACTAATGAGACAATTAACATTGTTTAAAGTGAACTGTAGTGCTCTTGAATACACATTTATTCTGTGTAGCAGCATTAGGTGTTACAACTGAGAAAAATGAGATACAATGCTAGAAAAAGAAAGTCAAACCAATTAATTATATCAATGTTAATTCTTACTGTAATATTACAATAAGAATCTCTTGTCTTTCATCAGTACATTTAGGGTACCGTAATTTACAACAGTCACATCATAACTCCACGCAACAACAAATATAATAACAATGAATGCAAGGAGACTGTGTACATATTACAAAATACATATATATAATATGTATACTATACAGTGCATTATTATACAATATGCATTACAATATACAATCTATGTACGATACAATACTACACAATATACAATACATAATTTACAAAACTGTACAACAGTATACAATATACAATAGCATACAGTAGAATAATTGGAACAGAGTATTCAGATGTGGAAAGTGTGTTGGTGAGTGTGAATGTACATCTTCATAGTGTTGACTGTGTTAACAAGACACATACATACATCTCTGTAAAGAAAATCTCACACACACACACACACACACACACACACTGGACATGTGAATCAGGTTCTGCACCACTGCACTTTAGATTCCACATTATAGATTTCCCCTTCAGAAAGTGACTATAAGATGATACAATAGAGTAGCAATTAAGTATTAACAAGCTTATATTACTTCTAAATGCATCTATATGTAAATCACCACACCAGAGCTGGGAAAACCCAGGGGGAAAGCAGGTATAGGTGGCAGAGGGAAATCACCTAATAAAAACCATAATGGTTTCATGTAATTGAAAGTTTAAACAAAATGGAACCAACAGGAAATGAAGCAAATATGTCACAGAACTAAAACGCAAAAGCATTAAAAAGAAACAAGCTACAACATCATGTGGTGCAGAAAGAGAATCTTCGACAGAAAGAAACCGCTTGTTATATAATTACGCCCTACTGATTAAGATAATTAGCTCATTGATTTCTTTATCTTAAGTTGTAAAATGCCATTTACCACAAACGTTCACGTTTCACAGTGAATACAGTTACCCGGACTGCATCAATAAAAGTAGATCTTTATGACACGCCCTGACTGTGAATCTGGCACTTGCATCGATATACACCCAAGCAGAAAATCAGCAGATCGTAATTGACATGAAACACAGCGTGCGATTCTTTGTGCAGCGCTTAATGATGAAGTGGCTCTCGGCTGGCCGCACAAAGCCTGAATCGCAGCCACCATGAGCCAAGTCTCTCCGACTTCAAAAACAACGCTCCCTGCTTGATTGTTAATTATCGTTTTTAGAGTTATTACTTTAGATTTTTTGGAAGGCCTGTGAATTAAGGTTCATTAGCATCACACATTGCTTATGAAAATCATCACTCCGCACGTTTCACTGATGTGTAGAGAAATTCGAATGGCACTTGAGAAAAAGAGTAAGTAATAATATAAACTATAATAAGTCTTTGTTATAATCAAAATGTAATTTACACTGTTATTCTTACAGACTTTCAAATAAAGATAATGTCATTCTTGCGTACCAGTGGCACCATACATAATGTAGTCATAATAAGTGTTGGAACATAACAACACTGGTGTTGGTTTGCGATTGCATTATCTGTTTTCGACCAATGGGAGATGAATACGGAAACATTCATTATTTTTGCCGTTTTGATGATAGTGGTAAAGAAATGTCACACGTCACCTTAAACTATTTAGCATCAAATCATTGTGGCTACCTCTCAATTACATTTTATAAAATAAACACGCACGTGTGCTTTATGAATCACTGCTCACTGTTGCGCAACAAACACAAAGCTGGAATATCCAGTTATAAGGTGTCTCATTCAAATCCAAATCTGCCTCACCTGTGTCGCTCATACAAAACTGGCCGTGCCAGATTTTATTTAAATCGTTTCCTGCTCTGACTCCTCCTGCCAAAACCAGCGTTTTTGTCGAGTGTGTGGTTCCTTGAACTGGTTTCTGTGTGTCAGCGTGAGATGTTGAAGGAAAGGTCGCTCGTTTCCTGAGACTGGAAAATAAAATGACAACAGCCAATTCCAGTGGAGTTAATTCTTCTAGAGAAGGAAGTCTGGAGAAATTTACTCACTTTAAAAAAGCTGAATTTGAAAACGACTGGGAGAAAGTGGCCGAGCGCAAGTTTGGTCAAGTCTATAAGGTGAAGCTTAAACTTCTGCGGGAAACATGTGCCTTAAAGACCACAAGCTGTGACTACAGGTAACACAAGTACACTGTTACAACTAAAATGACTGTAAGAAATTTGTAGTTGTCATTTTGAATGCTTCAAACTAGCATAAATGTGTCTGTTGTATAGCAATTTTGGGTGATTAGACATTCAAACTACATCAGTTATGTATTTCATATTTTTTATTTATTATTCTTTTTGCTCTCTCTACAGGAACATGATAAAGATGTCCAGAATCGGAAGACTGAAATTTAATTATTTAATTTCCCTTTATGGAGTCAGCATAGACCCACCTGCTTTAGTTATGGAATACATGAGCAACGGGTCTCTGGATAACCTCATAACCAGCCATGTGTTAATGTGGCCCAAGAAGTTCCAAATGATCCATGAAGTAACCATGGGCATGAACTTTCTGCACAGTTTGAAACCTCCCATCCTTCATCTGAACTTGAAACCAGCCAACATCCTTTTTGACAATCATCTGCATGTCAAGGTAAGTCAGAAACTATTTAAATGCCTTCAGATTAATTTAAATTACAAGGCAAAGCATGAGAACGTTTAGAGGGAAGAATGTGGTTTCAGTTTTCATTTATTCTTCTAAGGTCTCAGATTTTGGTCTCATTAAATGGGAAGAGTTCTCCAGTAAGACGCAATTCATCGAGCACCTGACTGCTCGAGGGAACTTACACTATGTTCCTCCAGAGACCCTAACACAGAATCAGGAACCCCCTGGAACCAAGTATGATGTGTACAGGTGAGAAGAGTTCATGACTTCGAAGCCATTGCAGGAAGTGTATATGAACTTGAAACTTGAAAAAAACTCAATGCATATGAAACAAACATCAAATTATTCTAATCTTGTAGCTTTTCTATCGTCATGTGGGAAATCCTCACACAGCAGCGCTCGTATCAAGGTATGTCTTGTTCCTAATTTTACACATGAGGGTGTTCCAATAAGTACATCGTTGGAGCTCTGATGTTAATTATTTGGAAATTGTTTTGTACAGCGATAACAGTGCAAGCAATTTGTTCTGTTTTCTTTGTCACAGCGTTGAATATGACAGAAATATTAATCAGAGTGTCATCTGGCAAAAGGCCCAGCGTGGAGATGATCCCAGAAGACAAGCCACCTGAGTGTGAGGAGATGATTGATGTCATGCAGCGATGCTGGCACCAGGACTGCAACCAGCGACCTGCTTTCTCTGGTACCAAATCTAATTTCTGTTTCTGAATAATGAAGAACGTAATAGTGCTCTGTTATATACAGAAGTCCCAGCAGATGTTTCCTCATGTGCTCTTGCTTTGTAAGCTTCTGAAATAACAGAGAAGAACCAACAAGTGCTGCATCTTTTATCAACCTCACGGTTCCTCTGCGATTGTACCTCCATCAGGTCACCTTTAGTGAAAGATTCAATTAAATGATTTGATTTAGTGGACGTGTTCATGAACGCTAATGTTCTCCATACGCATTTAAATGCATTAAAGCGCTTTCATAAACTTTTTCATAAACTGCTAATTTTGTTGCGGTGTCGTATAATGAAGTGAATACAGTTAGACCTGTACATCACATTACAAACATTGCGATGCAATTAGCGCAGTCACATCCTCCGTTCTGTGATTTTGTCTCTCACATTATGCGCTGCCCAATTAAAACGCTCCACCATAAAAGCTGAAAGGCTGTCGATCATTTGCCAGCCGGTTGCGCATTTTTTATTCAGATGGACATGTGAAAAGTGCCCTGAAGAAAGTGACATTCCCAACGACATTCCCAAAGCTTCCCAAAGTGACATTCAGTGGCATCATCTCCATTTCTCTGCAGACATCGTTCAAGTGACTGAAGTTCTTAGTGAAATCCTGAAAATCCCAGACACAAATTTACGGGGTGAGATGAGGAGAAACAGCCTGCCCACACATGCCATTCTGAATGTAAGTGACTCACAGCGCACAGTCAGCGCATAAGTTGTTAGCAATAGCAATGGTGACTATTCATGTCTGAAGCACACGACAACATCTTCATATCTTTATATATATCTTCATATATATCTTTATATACACAATCTTAACTGATGTAAACGCTGTGTGACATGCTGCGTGTTGCACGATGAAAATAACCTTAATTCAATGTGATTTCTTTCCATTAGGATCTAAAAAAGAAAGATGAATTTTCAGGTAATTATTTTAAAGCCGGTTTTCTAAATGTTTATCAATGCCTGTACAAACTTTCTGTATTTGGGCTTCTTCACACTTCCCCAGCAAATGCCAACAAACTGGAGAAGTAACACTGTCAATCACAAGTGTTTGTAGTGAACTTGTTAAAGAATTCAGTTCATCCATCATTTTCTGACACTTGTAGCAGAATTATGTGCATATAATGCACCATAGACTGTTACAATGTCTTGTATGTGAGCTTGTATGTGCTTTTAATTGCATTTACAATCAATTTAAAAGAAAACCACAACATGCGAAATCATTTGGGGCAGAAGTTTGCTGCGACAGTGTGAACATGACAGTTATGTTTTCATACATTGTATATCCACCAGTCACCTACAGAAAGCTTAAAATGTTGTTCGTGTAGTTGAACTGACCTTTGTAAACAGCTGTCTTCCATTTCATTTCTTCTGACCCGGTACAGAAGCTTCCTCGAGCGTTCACTCTCTCCTGGTAAACAAGGACTTTGAGACGTTTAAGAAGGTTCTGAGAAAAGAACATGTGTCGATGCTCTTCAAAGACAACAATTCTCTGCTTCACCATGCTGTGGCAAGCGGGGACACGGAGAGTGTGAAGATGGTTCTGGATCTGGACGCTTCTGTGAACTGCCAGAGTGTTAAGGGCTACACCCCGCTCATCATTGCAGTTCTGCACAAGTTTTATGAGATCTGCAGCTTGCTGATTGACCGTGGTGCTGATGTCAACCTCTACGACTGCGACCGGTGGACCGCGCTGCATTACGCCACCCAGGCTGGAGATGACCGAACCACTCGCCTTTTGCTAGAACATAAGGCCAAAGGTGAGGCCAAGGAGAAGGATGGTTGGACACCATTGCACTTAGCGGCTCAGAACGGTTACGAGAACGTCGTGAGACTCTTGCTTCCCCGTCTGCATGGCGTGGACGAGCAAGAGGGCCAGTCCGGGCGCACGCCGCTGCACGTGGCTTGCGTGTATGGCCACGTCAATATCGTCAAGCTTCTGCTCGCAAAGGGAGCTGACATAAACAAAACAGATAACCTGCAGTCCACACCCCTGCAGCTGGCGGCAGACGAGGGCCACTTTAGGGTGGTGCGTTTGCTGGTGAACAGTGGAGCAGATGTGAACAAAGTTGATGGCCGATGTTACGCCCCCCTTCATTTTGCTGCTCTTAAGGGCTACACGGGCATCTGTAGGATCCTGTTGAATAAAGGAGCCAACCCGGACTTCAGAACCCATCAGAACTGGACGCCCATGCACCTGGCAGCCCTGAAGGGCCACCACGAGACGATTCTCGTGTTGGAGGAGCACCACGGCTCAGTCAACGCCCAAGGAAAGGACGGCTGGACGTCCCTGCATCTGGCCTGCCATCATGGGCAGGAAGAGGTGGTTTCAGTGCTGCTAGCAGCAGGCGCTGACCCAAACCTGTCTGAGGACAACAACTGGACGCCTCTTCATTTAGCCTGCAACAGTAGCTGCTTCCCTAGCGTGCTTCAGCTGATATCCCATAAGGCCGATGTGGACGCCCAGAACAACAACCAGTCAACACCGTTACATTTAGCCGTCCAGCACAACAACATCCCCATTATTAAAGCTCTGCTGATGAATAATGCACAGCGGCTTACACTGGACTCCAAAGGATGTACGGCCTTCACTTTGGCCCAGCGGTGCAACAACACAGAAGCAGTGCTGTTACTGAGCAGCTAACACACTGGTTGAGGCGCAGAGAACAGTCAGTGTTCAGTGACAGATAACTCCACCATTACGGGGAGTGCAGCATTGATTTTTGCTATTGATTTTCGCCCTCTGCAAAGCCTGTTCTTATATACACAGTCATTGCTGTTCTTGATTTAAATTCCAAGAATTTCACGCCTTTGTCTGGGGTTGGAATAGAGCTCAGGTGCTGTACTGTTGGTGTTATGAATGAAACAAATTTGACTGTTTTTCCACACTGGCTGTATGTTGTAGAGTATTTTAAAAGCAAAAACAGGTCTACCGGAAAGTATGGTATTGTGTTTATTCATTTTAATAATTGTAAAACTTGAACTCCACCGTTCTCATGTCAGACAATGTGTATACAGTACGCGCATGCCGTAATTGTTACAGTAAAAAAAATGACAAGCATTCGTGGTATTCGCATGGTGTTTACTCTCACTGACGACAAAAAAACAAGTTTGGCAACATGTTTCTCATTTTCTGACAGGCTTCCGCTTCTGAGTAAGAGCTTTGGCCTTCTGTAAATCAAAAGTGCAAAAAATATATCAAATATTTGCAAAACAACTTGGAAGAAAAAAAGACAATCATTTACTCACCCTCATGTCATTCCAAACCCGTATAAAGTTTTTGCTTCAGAGGAAAACAAAAGGAGATATTTTAAAGTAGGTTGGTATCCAGACAACAGTGGCTGTTGTTTGGATACCAACAGTTGAGGTTGAGTAAATGATGGGAAAAAATTTGGGTGAACACTTTCTTTATTACGCTTAAGCAATCACACATGCAGTAGTGCTGTCATAGTAAATACCTGCATGGCTGTGATTTACAGTAGCTGACCTTATGCCACATGTAATCACAACCATGCTAATAGTCACAAGTGTGATATTACATTTATACCATTATAACACTGGTCGGTTATTTTATATTTCTTCTCCACCTACTTAAGCGGTTAGTAAGAATCTAGCATTAAGCTTTGCATATCACCAAACACTGAAAACCAGTCATCTTATTTGAGACAGCAAGAACAGTTTCCTCCCACACTCTTAGTGTTTTGTACACATTCCAGATCCACTCCAGATTTTCCACTTACCATTTCTTGCACCAGACAATCACACAACTTCGCTTTCCACTCCACATCCACTCCAAACCGCTTACATATTGTAATCTTGAACAGCACAAAAACAAGCAGATTTATAAAAAAACATTAAACATACTATTACTAATCAAGCTAGAGAACAAAAATTAACCGTTGTATGAAGTTATATAGTGAAATATATTTGTATTGCTTCACTGGTGCTCTGCTGAACTTCATTACACTGAATGTGAGGTCAGTCCAATCAAGACTGAAATAAAGAGGTTTTGCGTTTGACTTTAAGCTACATTAAACATGACACATCAGCTTATGATCAAAAAGCTTGAAATAGAAAAAGCTGGAATTATAAAGAAGTACTTACGCTTCATTTCAATAATTTCACTTTCTCTTGGGGTTTAGAGGAGACAACCGGTAATTAAGTTTCTGAGGTGTTAAAATAAAAATAAGACAAGTAGAATTACTTTCTCCGCCATGAGTGTTTTTAAATAAGTATTCTTGAGGTAATAAAATTCAATGTTTTAAGAAATCTGAAAGCATGCCCCCCCACCCCGTCCCGCATTATCAGGCCTGCAGCTTCTTCACTGTGATGCACAAGACGCATTCAATACCTCATTAAACCTACAAAACCGCAACCGTTTTGACGAGAACGTTGCTGCACGTCTGTTGATGCAATCTTCATTAATATGAAGAGACAGCCAGCCAACCAGCCAGTGACCTCACATATCAAAGCAAACAAACAAACAAACATAAGACAATTTTGTTCTAATTTAACTTCATGTAGTGGACCTAATTACAACTAAGATAAAGAATCACTGCCACATTATTATGCTTAGGGAGAGATTGCTTTACCTTTGTGTTTGTTTATACATATTTACAGAGTAAATCAAACTTATTGGCAGGTTAAGTGAGGGCTTCCCGCTGTGTGATGTACACTTGTCAGATATCATCAATTTAATTAAACTACATAGACGGTAGCGCTCGGATCCTAAGAAGAGTTTGCAAGAGGGGCTATTAATTATTCAGTTCCGTTTTTTATTTATGTGTGACCTCAAAAGCTTTCACAATACCACGTTCCAAAATATTTCCTGGGGACTGCTGTTAATGCACCAGAGAGCATCGTGGACGCGGGTTAAGTTTAATTCTCCACAGAAAATTTGATAAAAATGGATTTTTACCCAAGACCGCACACCTCAAGGAATGCGGTGGAAAAATACAGTACCGTGTCTGATAGACGATTGCTGGTGAAGCATGACCAATGATTGCTCTCCCTTTGAGTTACATTTCGGTACTTTTGCGCCCTTCAGCCAACCACACAGAGAGCTCTGCTAATGAACGGTTGATTCATTTTTACCCAACTTGCATCATCCGAACACTTGCAGAGAATCTCACCATGATCTCGCTCACTGTCAACACATTGTCTGTTGCCATAACATAGTCAGAACAAAAGGTTTTGTTTAGGTAACAGTTGCTGGTAAGAGGATGCCGGCGTTGTTAATGTCACCAAGTGTGTTAAATAGTGTTTGTTAAATAGTCACACTAAACTGTTTACACTGTTGTATAAAGGTTTCTGTTTAGTGTCTGTAGGTTTTTGTTTGTTTTCATACTTTAATCCCTGATGAACGTTGTTATGAACACCTTGTTTCTGAGGAAAACTGGGCTTGCTATAACTGGCACCACCAAATAAGCTTGCTTATCACTAATACTTTTTGTGTAAAAAAATAACTTTTTGTGCTATAGTTATAGATGGGCATTTGAAGATACAGTATATTTATTTCTTGAAGTGCTTTTAATAGTCAGTAACTAAATGTATTATAGTTATTGTTAACACTATTCATCTGACAGGAATTACATTTACATGAATGCACTTGGCCGATGCGTTTATCTCGCTGACTTGCAGAACATACAAGGTTTACATTTGATCAATGTACACGTTCCCTGGGAAACAAACCCATGACCTGTGCACTGGAATTCAATGCAGTAACAGTTGAGCTACAGGAATATAGGGCTATACGTTACATTTCCATTGTTTTTATGATTAATGTCACATTCAGTGACAAATGGAAAATATATCTGCCCATTTTCACATTTTATCCCAAAAATCGTTTTGTTTCAAAGAACCTTTAGAGGCTGCTGAAGATTTTTAAAGAACCCAGTGGAGCCCATCGGAGCTACACGGAACTCTTTGTATTCTACCTAGAAATATCGGTCACCCCTAAGAACCCATTTGTTAGGAATGAATTGGTGACCAAAGGTGCTGATGCAAGCGTCAGTCCGATATTTCTAATGATGGTTAACTGGTTATTCGTCATGTTGACTGGGACCAGTTTGGACCTTGCAGAAGATTAATGCAAGCGCCGCGTATAATTCAAGACCCGGCAGATGTGCAAACTGATTAATTTCTTATTTTAGTTGGATGTTTTTTTGTCCCACCGTCATTCATTCACCATTGAAATTTGACAGAATGAGGTTAAGGCAGTATAACACTTTAGGACACAGTAATTTCATGTACCTCATATTCACAATATAAGAAGGCTTACACACGTTTTCTGAGTAGCTAATGCTGTTCTCTGTCCGTATCAGACCATGCTATCAGATCTCATTGTTCCTCCTTTCGCTGCCGCCAAACTGTTTCTCACATTCTCGTGTCCGTTTTCACCTACAATCTCAAAGATCTCAACAACAGTCGCTCCTCATCACCTCAGACTGAACCTTGACAAGACTGAGCAGCTCTACTCTGTCCAATACCTTTTCTGCTCAATCTCTCTTCATCTTGGTTGAAGGTCACACCATCACCTTCTGTTGTATAAAACACTTTGTGTTTCTCTCACACAAAGAACTGGCCTTAACTGCTTCATAAAGCAGCGAGTGTATAGCACTTAAACCACAGTAAAACACAGCTTTCTTTTACTGTTCCCCTTATTTTTGTTTAGATCGTTTGTTTAGACCATTTAGATCATTTGTTTAGATCTGCCAGAATCATGACACTGCCTTGACATTTCATTGAGTTTATAAAGCTGCTAGCTTTCTGTGAGAAGCGTCGTGCCCCTTCAAAGATTTTCAATACAACTGCCAAAATAAAAGTTTAATATTTTTTTTTAAATGTGTTTTCTGAAAAGCCGTTTCAAAAATCACCCATTCACAAACATTCACTCCTCATGCCTCTTGACAAAAAAAGGAGTTTTTATCAAAAAGTCTCTTTATCGCTCAACAAAAACGCATGGTGGTCACTGGCTGACAGGTTTCAGATGAAATTTTGTTTGCTGCTTCTAAAAAGAAAACGTTAGGTAGGAATATGTATGCAGGTCTCCTTTCATTCTTAACAAATACTGTAGCACTTTATTTATACATT
>JAZGTI010017020.1:0-12434 GCA_036877585.1 Botia kubotai | reverse complement strand
TACTGATCTGTGAGTATAAAGTACTGATCTGTGAGTATAAAGTACTGATCTGTGAGTATAAAGTACTCATCTGTGAGTATAAAGTACTCATCTGTGAGTATAAAGTACTGATCTGTGAGTATAAAGTACTGATCTGTAAGTATAAAGGTAAACATTCAAACATGTTCAAAAGTCTTGCGACTCATTTATTATCGAAATTATTTGAATTTTCAGACTGAAGGAGCAAACTGAAGGTAACACACACTAAACTCACCAGAGGCAATAATAATCCATAATCCATGAAAATATTCATGGCAGGACCGACTTTACTAATTAAACAGCTTCATCTACAGAAATGTGTGTGTCTCACCTAGCTAACACATTCTTCTCTGGTGTTGCTTATAAAGCTGGTGAGAAGCGATGTGTTTAATCAAGACTTGAATTATTCAGTAGATTAACATACATCCTAGACTGTAATATTTAGCAATCAACTCACACATTGTTTTGCAATAGAGAATTTAAAGCCACAGGTCTGGATTCATAATGATCATCTCTAGGCTAAAGACACGTGCCCAGACACTTGGCCCTCGTGGAAGCAGAAAACAGGTACAGAAAAACCTTTAAACACACATTCTCATTAAGAGATCAGAAAGGGTGAAATGTTGAAGACTCACAGTGTTGTTGTTTGGACGTGCTTCTCTTCTCTGTCTGATGTGAGATTGAATCAGGACTCAACATCAGATGAAGCATTAAGATAAACACTGCAGCACCTCTCTCAGTGTGTCTCTCTGTCATCTGCTACATGAACATGTTTGCTGAACTCTAACACAACTCTATTCCTCAGATCACACTGAGGACAACAATGTCCGTCTATTTAAGCACAAACGTACATATTGCTGTTCTTGGAGTTTATACATGTATTTAATGTAACAGATGCGCACTGTACAAGTGCTTCATTGTTTTAAAGCCACTAATGCTGCAAGCAGGGGTGCTGCTAGGGTTTCTGGGTAATTTGTACTCCAGGCCTCAGAATTATCTTCTTGCCACATGTAGCAACAAATAATATCAATGAGCAACAGAACGATTGCATATTCAATGAGAGACAATAAAGAAATACATTGGAACAGTTTATTAAATTAACTGAAATTATGCATTTATAACTACATACTGTAAACAGTATAAGTGAAACCACTGTACTGTCTGTCTCATACAGAGACAGTAATGAAACACTTGTTTAATGTCTTATAAATATTCCCCAAGTGCCAAACGGCTTTTCTCACAGCAAAATCTTTGATTAGATCTTTGAAATCAAGCCGTCTTGCTAAATCATGTTCAATAGAGAGCACGGCTAGACCATTTAGTCTTACTTTTATTATTATTATTATTCACAGAGTGAATTATAAGTTTCACACACAAACAGCGACAGATCACTGAACTCAAGAAAAATCAGTTTTATTCCTGAATGGATCGTTCAGACTAGTTTTATCAGTGGGTTTTCTCCAATTCATTTAAACGAACCAACTTACACGATTCACTCACAAAGCGCAAGTTATTACAACACTTATTTCATAAACTCACCATCACTCAAGCAGATATATTATATAGCAGTATATTTATTTCCCTCAACTCTGTGTGTGTGTTTATGTGGGACAGTATACAGTATATAGGGAGTCTATTTATTTCCCTCAGCTCCGTGTGTGTGTTTATGTGGGACAGTATACAGTATATAGGGAGTCTATTTCCTTCCCTCAACTCTGTGTGTGTGTTTATGTGGGACAGTATACAGTATATAGGGAGTATATTTCTTTCCCTCAGCTCTGTGTGTGTGTTATCACTGTGGTTTAATCTGACGCAGACACACTGAAAGATCAGGAACAACTCTGAACGCAGCGTAGAGAGGTTCAGTAAAGCTGCTCTTGAATGTGTGTAAATGTGTGTGTGTGTCTGTTTTAGAGACACTGTAGAAGGACAGAGTGCCAGCCGACCAGTCCAGATACACGCCCACTCTCCTAATGCCATGTGAGAAAGAGCGAATGACTGTGTCTGTATTGTTGTGACGGACAGTGAACCTGTTAACAGACCAGTGCAAACTCCAGGACTTCTCATTACGACCCAGCTCACAATCATCACTCCGGCCTTTCCTGAGGATTCCCTTGTACGTCACAGAGATTTCTGCCCACCTCCAGCCGCTCCATTCAGCCTCCCAGTAGCAGCGTCCCGTCAGACTCTCTCTACACAGAACCTGCAGAACTTCATCAAATCTCTCTGGATGATCAGGGTATGACTGTTTCTGTCGCTCGTGGGTCACTCTTCTGTTCCCCTCAGACAAAGAGAGCTCAGGGTGGGCTGTGTTTGGATCCAGCGTGAGATCACAGGCATCTGAATGTAAGAGAACATTTATAACACAACAAAACACCAATGACAAAAGTGTGTGTGTGTGTGTGTGAAGACCTACATTTGTACAGTGATGGCGTAATCCTGATCTCTCCCCCATGATCCACACTATAAACACACAATCAAATTAGCAAACAGTAAACACAGTCATTTATTTAAACCCAGAGTCTTCATTTAACCTTAAAGGGACAGTTTGCTCAAAAACTCTTCCATCACACAGGCAGACGAACAAACAGACAGACAGACAGACAAGCGGACAAACAGACAGACAAGCGGACAAACAGGTGGCAGACAGACAAGCGGACAAACAAACAGACAAGCAGACAAACAGGTGGCAGACAGACAGACAGGTGTAAAACGTACTTGGCTATCTCCAGTTTGCAGGTGTAATCATTGAGTCTGTCAGAGAGCAGCTGGACTCCTGACTGTCCCGGGTGATTGTAGCTCAGGTCCAGCTCTCTCAGATGTGAGGGGTTCAAACTCAGAGCTGAAGCCAGATAACAACAGCCTTCCTCTGTCACCATGCAGCCGGATAATCTACACACACATACACACACATTTATCTGAATTACAAATACAGCTAGTGCTCACAGTGACCTGAAACCTAAAGACACACACACACACACACTTCCTGTTTTATCTGAACTGCCATCATTTAATATATATATCATGGAGACATTGTTCAGCATGTCAACATGATTTCAGACATGTTCTCTGAGTTCTCTTTGTTATTTGTGATGGTAAGATAATGATTATCATTATAAAAAACTATCTGAGAGTCAGACCTCAATATCTCCAGCTGACAGTTTGGATTCTTCAGAGCTTCAGAGATCAGCTTGACTCCTGAATCCTGCAGGTCATTGTTACTGAGGTCCAGCTCTCTCAGGGGGCAGATGGGTGACTGTAGAGCTGAGGCCACTGTTTCACAACACTCAGCACTGAGACCACACATGACCAAGCTAAACAGAATAATTACACATCGCTTTAACACAGAGAGCTTTCATGTAGTTTTACTGTCTTCACAGTTTATTCAGGCAAATTTGTAAATTGTGCTGTAATATGGTATTCTTGTCCTCACCATGAACTGTGAAATATAGAAACATCCAAATGAACAATAACTAGAAATATTTTAATACATTGGCACTATTGTTTTATTTTATATCTATTTTCAAACATGACTTGTCATTAACTTATTATAAATTTACATACTACAGTAAAAAGTGAACAAGTCTAAAACAATTACTCCTGGGTCCTGTGGAGTGTATAGCCAAGTCCATTTCTGACCAGTGTTGTTTGGAAACTTGTAAGTTAGGTGCCGCATATGTACAAAAATGAACCAACTGAATGAAACAAACCTCAATATCTCCAGCTGACAGTTTGGATTCTTCAGAGCTTCAGAGATCAGCTTGACTCCTGAATCCTGCAGGTCATTGTTACTGAGGTCCAGCTCTCTCAGGGGGCAGTTGGGTGACTGTAGAGCTGAGGCCACTGTTTCACAACACTCAGCACTGAGACCACACCTGTCAAATCTGCCAAAACAAAATATATGTTCAAAACACACTTCTGTTTGTTTAGTGTCACTTGACTGAAGTCTTTCTCTTAATATTGAACAGTTTGAGCTGCAGGTATTTGCCTTTAGAAGATACAGACTACATAAACACTGTGTTTGTCTTCTTATTGTAGTCACTATTCATGGATCAACAAAAGTTACCCACAAGGCTTTTGTGCAGCATCTCACCACTGGGACGAGTCTTGTGTAATCTGATGTGTTGTACATCTTCAGGTCGATCTCATCCAGCACCTTCTCTGACATCAGCAGCACATAGACCAGCACTGAGCACATAGAAGACGACACTTCTCTTCTGCGATGTGCTTCTGAGTTCAGGTATCTTTGGATCTCCAGCCATAATGAATTGTCATTGAGCTCCAGTAGGCAGTAGAACAGGTTGATGGAAACTTCAGCTGAAACATTCTGGCTGTGTATTAGTTTTTTAATGTGGTTGATTGTTATTAAAATGCTCTCTGAGCTGTCTTCAGTGTGTGTCAACAGGCCTTTGAGCAGCTTCTGACTGGACTGCAGGAAAATGCCCAGCAGAAACCTCAAAAACAGATCAAAATGTCCCTTTGCACTCTGAATGGTTTTGTCAACCACCTTCTTTAGAAAGTCATGCAACAAAATGATTTGGGCTGAAGGTCCAGAGGCAGAAAGATACTGGTCTACATGTGACTCCAAGAAAAACTGAAGCTCCTCTGTGTTCCTGTTTAGATAGCAGAGGGACATGTGCAGGGCTGCAAGAAACTCCTGAACACTCAGATGCACAAAGCAGAAGACTTTCATCTCATGAAGTCCAGCTTCCTTCTTAAATATCTCAGTGAGCAAGCCTGTGCATTCAGAGTCGTCACTCACATCAATGTCACACTCCCTCAGGTCTTCCTCATAGAACAGTGTGTTTTCCCTCTTTAGCTGCTCAAACGCTAACTTGGCTAACTTCAAAATCATGGCTTTATTGGAATCCAAGAGCTTTGTACGGACTCTTTCTGATTTTCTGTCATACTTACAGTTCTTTATGTTCATCTGCATCAGCAGGAAGTGAATGTACATCTCAGTGAGGGTCATGTTGATGGTATCTTCATTGTTCTTGATTAGGGTTTCCTGAAGTACAGTAGCCGTGATCCAACAGAACACGGGAATGTAGCACATGATGTAGAGACTACGAGACATCTTGATGTGTAAGATAACATCTGAGGCCTGAGACTCATCTTTAAATCTCTTCCTGAAGTATTCCTCCTTCTGTTGGTCCTTGAATCCTCGCACCTCTGTGTACAAACCGACGTACTCAGGAGGGATTTGATTGGCAGCTGCTGGGCGGGAAGTGACCCAGACGAGAGCAGATGGAAGCAGATTCCCCTTTACAAGATTTGTAAACAATTCATCCACTGATGATCGTTCATCAATATTCGTCAGAATTGCACTCCCAAAATTCAAAGGTAAGCGACTTTCATCGAGTCCATCGAAGATAAATGCAAGATTACAGTTCTTATATAACTGTGTTTTGTCAACTTCTTTCAGACCAGGATAAAACACCTGCAGAAACTCATGGAGACTAAACACTCTATCTTTAACAAAGTTCATCTCCCGGAATGGAAGCAGGAACATGACGTCTACATCCTGGTTGGATTTTCCCTCTGCCCAGTCCAAGATGAACTTGTGCAGAGACACGGTTTTTCCAATGCCAGCAATGCCTTTGGTCAGAACAATCTTTCTCTTCTTCTTGTTCTTCAGTGAACTAAAGATGCCGTTGCAGTTGATGGGCGGGCCCTCTGACTGGCTCTTGAAGGTACCATCGATCAGGAGAATCTCATGTTCTTCATTGACTCCTTCAATATCTCCCTCTGTGATGAAGAGCTCAGTGTAAACGTCCTTCAGGTGAACTTCATTCTCCTTCTTTCCCTCAAAAATATGTTCAGCTTTCTCCCTCATGTTCATCTTGTGACTCTTTAAGAAATCTTTCAGCCAGAAATCTTCTGTTGTAAACACATTTAATGAGAATATGTGTTTCTCACATGAACAGTGAGATATGTGTAATTTAACATGTTGTTGTGTGAATCTGCCTCACCTGTGTGCTTCTCCACAGGCTCCAAACATCTCTGCTGCTCTGTGACAGGAGAGAACATATGAAATGATGAACGACACGAGGGGAAATACAGACAGATATGAGTGAAGAAATGGTTTTGCAGCACTAAACGATGATGCAATGGCATGTGACCGAATTCAAACCCAGTTTCCTTACCTTTTGATTGCTTCATTTCTAACTGCTGAGCCAGCTGGTTCTGGTTCATCTTTCTCAAGATGTTCAGGGTGAGCTTCACGGCACCTTCTGGTCCAAAACACTCCAACATTTTATCCACTGTGTCAGTGGCATCTGCTTTCCCCAGTTTGGCAGCTGGAACAGGTCCATCTTGTCTTAGGTAACTCTTGAATCTCTTCAGCTTGTCCTCCTCCAGCTCGTCCAGTGTTTCGTAAAGTAGCTCTAAAGCAGACCCCATCATTCACCCCTCACTGACCTCTGCAGGACAGGATGAAAAACTCACACCCTTATTACTTCTAAATGGCACTGTGTTATGTTTTAAAATGCAACTTTAAAGACAAACAGCTATACAGGAAAAACAGGTCCATCAATCTACAGTATTCTAGAAACAATGTAAAGGGTGTGGAACTGAAACACACAAAACAAGTATTGCACAATTTATTCCTTTACTTTTGCCACCAGTCTTTATCAACTTTCTCATAATAGCTCATCTAATATGTGTGGAATGGTAAGTTCACTTACTGCGTTCAGACAGGTCTCAGATCAGTGCTCGTGGTGAGGGTTTGAGCTGCACACGCTTCACACGCTGGTCTTCTGCTCCAGACATTTTGGGCGAAGGTTCATAATTCCACTCAGGAAGTTGTTTTTCATTGTTCGTTGTGCTCAAACAAACATTGTGTGTATTCCAGTTTATTTCGCATTGCTTGTTAGAAAAGGCTAAATAACAACTACTACAAACTTCAACAAAACAAAAAAGTTAAACCCTAACCTGGAGCACCAAAATGTCAACAGATAACGGAGTTTTTACCTTCAGTAATGTTTCTTTATCCTCCTTTGTTGTATGATATCCGTTTACTTAACACATAAAACTGAACCCAGTTGTATGTACTAACTATTACCGTGCGATCTTTAGTCTCACTGCGCAGTCTGGGTGTTTATTCAGTTATGAGAACAGCGCACTGGTGCAGCAGATCTCTGCACTCTGTCCTGTAGGCATGTTCTCTGTGGCTGCCGTTCACACGCGCTATTGGTCCAGTTCCCCGTCAATCATCATTCACTCGCTGACTGCAGAGTACTGCAGACAAGCACATCTGTTCACATCTGTCTGTTGCTGCTTCAGCCTTAATTTGGCGCAATGTTTGATCTTCACATTTACTTTGATACATTCAATTTCATGTCATTTTGTTTTCACCATTTGTAAAAAAAAAAAAAATGAATTGTTGTTGCAACATTTTCTGATCAGCACATTAAAAAGTATTATTAAAATGTTTTTCTCCTATACTGTTATAACATCCAGGTTGTAACAGAGACTAAAGATAAGGAGAAAAAAGTAGACTAGAAGTAAAATAATATATTGAATTATTGATTAAAATGATACAGAGAGAGAGAGAGAGAGAGAGACTGGTGAATAATGAGATCTTTGCTGGATTCTAGAATGTAATATACTGCACACTGATTTACTGCTGTCTCATCATATATATCATATATATGCTGATATATCATCAACCACACACATGCACAACCATGCACGCGTTAGCATATGTGGTTTATGACCTAAGGGTTTTTATACTGTACAAACTGTATATTCTATCCCAACCCTCACAGACAAATTTTGGGCATTTTTAATTAACAAAAAAATCACAATTTAGTATATTTTTAAAGCGATTTAGTTTATAAGGACACAGGGAGTATCCCCATAAACCATGTTTACATTGTTATACACGTCATTATACACATTTGTGTCTTCGTAAACCACACATTAACCCCCTCCCCCTCCCCCCCCCCACACACACAGGTGGTTAATAAGGTATATTCAATTGTTGAAATATTGAAAATATTTGAGACAGCTGTATATCAGTGTGCAGTGTATTACAACACCTGCTCCAAAATAGAGGGCATGGACAAAAAAGCATATTAATGCACATTAGCTATGTTAGCTTATGGTAAATTTGCATCTTTCTGGCATCCATCCAAGAGAAACACACACTCACAGAAATGCATTAGCTTTGTCTTGTATTAAAACAGGTGGACTACCCACAATTCTCTGGAGCAGCTCTCATCTGACTGCTCTGAGACAGCTTGAGGGTCCAGTGAGGAAACAGCTTGTAGATGAGTTAGCTAAATGTATTAAGGCAGTTTGATTTAGCATTGTCTCTCTCTCATTGGTCTTAGGCTTAATGTTTTGTGTTATTACAGAAAAATGTGCTGTATGATATAGAACTGAAGAGAACAGTCTGTGGGGTTCTTATGAAGACTGGTAAACAGATTCTGCCAGTAAAGTTTACAAAACATCATTACCAGACATCACAACAGCAGGATCTGCATTGTCCTCGCAGCACCTGTCGTTTGGAAAAGGGGGTTACAGATAACACGTCTTTAGCATTAGTACTAGCAGCTGTTTTCAGCTAGGTAACTAGAAGTTAAAGGTTGTAATGAGTGTTTGGAAAGAGGATTTCAGTATAATTTAAATGACCACAACATGACCAGTAAACATCTGCTCACCTTTTTTATCTCTCCCAGAATCCTTCACTTCCTCAGACACCTTCATCTCATTAGTTAGAACTGTACAGATCTCTGACCTGAGTCTAGGGCTGTTACAGCAGTTCATCAAAGCTGTAAGCTCTTAAACATTATATGAACATGTGAACTGGTGAAATGAATTCACAGTCAGTTTTACAATGTAAATGTACAATACATGAAAATAAAACATCTGTGCTGAGATTCCAGAGCTTGTAAAACACAGAAGATGTAGAGAGAGCAGAATATCATACACACAAAGATACCATAACCTAATTAATAGAAGCTTTATATAAACACTCCACGGATGGCAAGACTGGCATAGAATGTATAAGCTGGTGCGCTGTGACACTGGTTGGCACGGCCGTGCCTTAGCTGGCACAGTTGGGTGTAAATCTGGCTTCAGATGTAGAGGTTGGCCTACAGTCACATGGTGAAGTTTGGCAGGGCACAGCAGAGAGTGGCATGTATAAACAAGGCTTGGCATGGCACATGCCTGGTGTCTGTGCCACCCAAACCATAAAGAGGTTTAATTAGGGGAGTAATGCCTTCTTCTGAGGGAAGCACACTGGAAAACTTCCACAGACTGGCAAAAGCACACTGGGGAGCAGAGAAGAGAAACACAGACACACACACAGACACACACACACAGAGACACACACACACACACACAGACACAAATCTCTCAAAGCGTGTCTATCCTGTTGTCTCTTTGTTTCTCATTGGCTGAGGGTTTTAGGTGCTGCACTGTTGTATCAGATTATTCTTAATGAATCCAGATGATGGGGTGGTGTGTTGTGATCTGACTAAAGTCAGCAATAAAAATGAACTTTACTGCACCAAACATACAAAACAATGTTTTCGACATGCATAGATACTTCTTCATATTATGAAGAAATTAAACATATTCATTAACAAAAACAGGAAAAAATGAAACAACAATATTTCTGTGTAAATTGTGGAGCTACTCCTACATAAATCAGAGAAGTAGCCCTCAAGAGACAAAACATACATACTACAAAAATACAAAACATACTCAGTAAAAATATAAATTAAAAAACAACTGTGACCAGAGACTGCTGCACAATGCACCAAACTCACCATTAAATACCAAACAATACTTACCAATACTACTACTAATAATAACTCTGACATTAAGCTGCACTTAATTAGCTGTAGCAGCCACACTTGCCAAACAAAGGTTTTATTTAAACCAAACGTGCCTCAGCACACAGACCCAGAACAAATAAAAAGCAACAACAAGCAATAACAAAATCTGGTCAATAAAATGGACAAGAAAAAAAAGTGTCCTCCACCAACTAAAACTTCACCAATTAACAACACAACAGGAAACTGGTCAACAGGAGGATTCCAGCATGAGTCAGTCATGCTGAAGCTCAGGGAATGAAAGATGTGAGTGATGTTTATTAATGCTGTGTATTTATCTTTCAATCTGAATGTGAGACAGGCAGACACAGAGAGACAGACAGAGAGACAGACACTGTGAGACAGGCAGACACAGAGAAACAGACAGAGAGACAGACACAGAGAGACAGACACAGAGAGACAGACAGAGAGACAGACAGAGAGACAGAGACAGACAGGGCAGATCAGAAAGGGCAGAGCGACATCTGAAGGTGTTTCTAATGAGGTGAGGCTGAGCACACAGACAGAATGACAACAATGTTGAGTCATGCAGAGAGAGAGAGGCTTAGCATAATACATATCAATACTGCATAAAACACACACATTTATATACAGCTTATCTATCTTCATGAGGACATTCATTGATGCATTGTAATCTCTATCCCCCCTTACTCTAACCTTAATCATCACATCTGAGTGCCAAACCTCACAGGCTCACAGACCTGATTTCTGTGGTCAGAGGGACAGAATGAAATACAAATTTACAGAATTTATTATTTTAGTCACATTGTTCTTTGAGTAAAGACCTTTAAATGTTTTTAAAAATGAGACACAGAAATAGCTTGTTTGTGTGTGTGTGCATGTGTGTGTGTGTTCAACTAAAACACTGTAACCAGATAAATCAATGGAATATAATGAAATGAATGACTCCCCAGATAAACCACCCAAAAATGAACATGTACACACACACTCTGATGGCTTTCATCTGCTCTAACACACACACACACACACACACACACACACACACACACTCTGATGGGGTTAAAGGGGTCCGTTCATGAGGAATCACTTTCTAATTGATCTTTTGAGTTATTGTACTATAAAAACATACTGTAACTTTCAGAAGTCAAAACTTCCTATCTAGCCCAAAAACAGCATTTAATCAAACTATTACTATTTCAGAAAGTGTGTGAAAACTTCTTGTCTTTCTTGTCTTTAACTCTTTAATTGGCCCTCATCAAAGAAAAGTAAATACTAAAAACAATGATATAACCATGCAAATATATAGAAATAATACATATTAACAATTAATAAATAATTGATTAATTAATAAAATATTATTTTAAGCTCCTAAATCTTGTCAAACAGTGGCATTAAAGGATCAGTTCACCTGAAGTTCTCCCTCATGATGCTTCAGACCTGCATGACAGACAGACTGTCCCCTGGAACACAAAAGAGCAAATGAAACCAAACCTTTACTTTCTCTTAAAGAAAAATGACACTCTGTACTGAACTACAGTATATTAGTGTCATAGAAGCACACAGCAGCTTTGAGTGAGGAACACACTGACATTTCTGAAGACAGACTGCATGTCACAGTAACACTGCTGTGTGGTCTGTTACAGGCAGTCAGACTCAAGACTGATGTTCATGCAGAATCCAAACCATAGGTCTAGTACCAGAAACATGCAGCAGTTCGAGAAATACTGATCCTATGGGATTCTAAAAAGAATGAATGTGTTGACTCTTTAGGATGATTTAGGATGAACAGCACACAGGCATCATGGCCTCCTACTGCAGGAGAATATCATGTTTTTAATCAGACTCATCTTCTGAAGGTCTCAAGCTATGAATTACCACACAAACACACACACACACACTTTAGAGACTCTAACACATCTGAACATAGCAAAGCCATACAAAGACCCTTGCCCCCAATGAGAAGACAACTCCCCCATAACACATGCATAATTAACATATTTGAAAATGAATAAATCATTCTTAACATATTGATATAAATATAAAATTCATTAAATAAACCATAAATCATCACAGAAAACTGCAGGTTTTGAAATATTTGAAGGAAATAATCAGGTCACACAGAGCACAGATTTTCTCTCAGGCATTCTGAAAGCCAGCTAAGATATCAGTTGTGTGCTGTAAGGTCTTGAGATTTGTTCAGAATGGCACATCAACACAACTTTTACATTTTTGAGTGCAAAAACATTCTTAATGCATGCTGGGATATCATGGATCATCAGGTCCATACCGACTTGAGGTAAGGGTAGGTGTACATTTTTCACTGAAATTGTTATGCTAATAATAGCAAAAGCATGTTAGTGGCCTCAGGCTTTTGGACAAAATGTGCAGTAGGATCACACACACATCTTCTGGCCAAACTCTCATGTGTGCGTTTACATTCCTGTGTGGTGTGTTTCTGAGGAAAAGTCCATCCTGGACTGAAGAATGATCATCCTGGAATGAAGAATGATCATCCTGGACTGAAGAATGATCGTCCTGGACTGAAGAATGATCGTCCTGGACTGAAGAATGATCGTCCTGGACTGAAGAATGATCGTCCTGGACTGA
>JAZGTI010017018.1:2297-12435 GCA_036877585.1 Botia kubotai | reverse complement strand
GAGCAGAGATCAGGTCAGTGTGTCAGTGTGCCACAGCTGTTGGTGTGCTTAACAGAGAGCATGAAAGCACAGCAGCACTGTCCCACAGATCTGTGGTAAACTTTGTTTATCAACGGCTTTGATAAGAAATTAGAACGTCAAGCAATCTTGGGTTAGTTCACAATCTGTGTGTGAGCAGTAGGCCTGATGTTGTGCACGCTATAGGGTGCACTCTATAGGGTGCACTCTATAGGGTGTTGACATCCCCATGACAGCAGTCAGTTTATAAGTTCCCTGATTTTATACGTTTAAGCAGCACATAGCTACAACTGGACATCATCTACATTCTAAGTTGAACACAAGCGTGTTTTCATGCCGGGACTCGGTCACTCTGGGGTCCTGACACCACAGTCATTCCTCATTAGTGTCAGATCTCTGCCAGGAGCAGCATATGTGCACCCAGAGCATGAGAGAACAGAACAGCAGGAAAGAGACCTTCTGCTGGAGTCTGGCTGTGCTTCACACACCATCTTAAGCTGCGTGACAGTCGACTGATTGTCTTATTTAGATCTGCAGACATGTCCTACAATCCTGCCACCCTGCTGGAGACAAAAACATCAACAACCAGCCAAAGATGTCGTATATCTCAGTCGTGTACAGTCTGAACAAACAGGTTACAGTGCTGCGTTAATCACATATACTGAACATAACAGAGCATAAAGCCTGTAACAATCCCCTATTCCATCCACAAACTGAAATTACCCTCAAATCTGCACACAGTTGTTCAATCATTGTTACAGTATGACGACTGATTCATCCCACACGTGCTAATTCTGTACAGCTTCACCAACACAATGATGCAAATCCAGCGAATTTCATTAAACCTGTCCGAATATATTTCACCTATAATTCTAAAGATTGAAATCTGATGAAAGGCATAAAGACTATGAAGATTTTTAGTATTGTGTCAATTACAGTACAATAATACAGTAAACATTACAGCACTGAGAATTTAATCAGAACAGAAACACAAATATAAAACATCCAGGCAGATTATAAAATTTATAACCTGTGATTAACAAGAAATAAAACTACAAGACTTTGTCCAAACATTTTTGAACTACAAAAACAAGATTTTGTTCAAATTGGGGTTGAAATGTGACCAGGTCATATTTGTATAAGATTCATTAACTTATTTTTATAAATTGTATAAATTATACAGTCTTTTCTGTAACAACCTTACATAATATAAATAATGATTCTATATATTGAAAAACAAAATCTCATTTTCTTGAAATGAATAAAAGCAAAAATAAATAAATAAATAACCACTAAATAATAAATATAATAAATATATATAACAGCAGTTAAAACTTCTTTGCTTTTAATAATGTTTCAGTTGGTCAAAAACAGACCCAAGACGAACACATCCACTCACCAGAACCTTCAATATCCGAGTCATCTGACCTTAAAATGACGTGCAATACTAATCTGAAACATAAACGCTGATGAATGCATCTTAAAACAAGCTATAGTAAATGAACTGCACAGACTAATGAAGAGAAAGCAGCTGGACAGACTGAGGTTTGTTTCTGTAGCAGAGGTCACTCCAGTGAATTCATTACAAGCTCTATTGATTCCACAGTCTTGAGCCCAAAGACACACAGTTCTGCTGAAATGACTGTTTGGCGTCGTTACACATCACTGAACGAACGATTAAACGCGACAGAAAGAAAACAATGCGGTCATTCATGTTTCATTCACTTTAACTGATCACTCTCTGGACTGCGTTACATTTAAATTACATCTAAAATACTGCGTCGATATCTAATGCAATATTTCTTTTAATGTCCAGTTCGTTTAATGTCCACTTAAAAACAACAAGATGATGGATTCCTGCATATGCACACAGACGTGTTGTCATGCACCAGTATCTCAGTATGTTGACCAACAAAAACAACCACAGACCATGTTCAGAGTTAAAAACATTCGCATCTATAAGACGCTCTGGTCTGCCCAGCTGCCAGCGCGCATGCACACCATTAACAAGAGCTGTGCCATTCATGAGCATTGCAACATAAGAGTTTCTGTAAATTCATGTCCAGTCGGTCTCTTACCTCCACACTTGTCCCATCTGAAGCACATGCACACAAGCGTGCCAGATCCAAATAGAGATTATACAGCTCCTGTCCCTGCTGTAGATGCGCGAACTTAGATCCGCCGCGGCTTTACTGCTCAGCCCCTCCACGGCCCCCAACCCACCGCCCGTATAATCCTGCACGAACCACCTGAAACTCAAAACCTGGACCAGAACCGATGGCACCAGCACGAAGAACAGGGTCAGTCCAAACCACAGATAGTCTCGTTTAGAATAGTAGTCGATAGCCAGCCACAAGTCCGTTCCGACATCCCAGAAGAAGACAAACAGCGCTAGGACGATCCAGAGGCAGTCCAGCCACAGGCGCTCCTCCGGCTGGTGCTGATGCTGCGGCCGTCTCCATCCTCCAGCATCACTCTTCCCGAGCAGCGACTGCAGACACGCGCTCCGGCAGCCCCAGTAACACGAGGACGAGTTGCAGCAGTGGCAGATGTGTATAGCCGCGCTGTCCAGAGCGTCCTCGTCCCCGGTGCCGGTCGCTTCGTCGAGGTTGTGCAGCTGCGCGAAACCGGTAACGACCCCCACGCCATCGGATTTTGCTGCCATCTTGCTCTCTGAAACGCTTCATCCCCCCTCCATCCGTGGTTCGTGGCGTCACTTCCGCGATACCTGTGCTGGTGTGTAGGATAATGCCACCTGAAGTTGCCTACAGAGCTCATTAAGTAATAAACGATTTTAACTGATGCTGGGGTAAGTTGTCACAGCGCTGGATCTCAGTCAGGTCTTAATCCTTTCTTAGCTTTATCTTAAGTCAGATTAAGATAAAGCACAATCACTTTTTTAAATCACATTTGTGTTACATTGAGACAAAATAAACCGCGATATAATGAATGAATAACTCTGAACTCTGAACACACACAAACACACAAAAGACAATATAACAAAACTGTAATCAATCTTTTCTATGTGAAAGCATAAAAGCATTAAAACTGAAATGCATGTTAAAACAGCAGGAGTGAGGTAACAAGAGAGTAAGCGAGGCACTGGACTGGTGTTAGTCAGGAGAACAGCACACTTGCTCCTGTGGCTCTTTCAGAAACAGTTTGTTGGATCAGTTCTGACTCTCTTCACTGGAATAAAAAAGCAGCTAAATGTTGAAGCGCAGGAGCATGAACGTTTGATGAGAGCTAATGTTGTGACCAGCAGTGTCACAACAGCAGTGTAAGTGAGATAAATGTCTGAAGATCCTTCAGTTCAGACTTTCATGTGTTGCTAGTGAAACAGACAATAAACACACACGACTGAACAACTGACACACCAACATAAACCCCACTGTCATTCAGATAAGAGTTATTATACAAGTATTTCCATTTAGACACTTTTACAAATTTTTACACTTTTTAAAAAGTGTAAAACTACACTTTTTACACTTTTTAAAATCAGCTTTAATTACATATTTCATTCAATGAGTTCAGTTGAAGACTCCATAAGGAAACAAGCGTATAAATCATACAAATGGATCTTTTTAATAAATCTAAAATAGTTTTCTGTGAGGGTTAGTGTAAGCCATTATGTCTGTGTATGTGTAAAGCGGTGTGTATGTGTATGGGGTAGTCACCCAAAAACTAAACCAGTGTTTCCCAACCTTTCTGAGCCACGGCACATATTTTACAGTAGAAAAATCACAAGGCAGACCACCAAACAAAAATGTCACAAAATACTGCCCTCTAGTGGAAGAGAATGTAATTGTTCTGCCAATCAGGTGAAATTGGATCGTCTTCCACGGCGCGCACAGTGGTTGGGAATCACTGGACTAAACTAACATTTAAACCGTATTGCGCCCTCTAGTGTACAAACAGCACAATAACGTAAAATAAATGATCGAATCAGATTAATCAATAAACCAATCTTAGGCGGTCAGGCGTAAGTGGGTCGTATGTTCATCGTGTATAGGTGACTGTATTTTCTTACTGTAATGATTTCTAAAGAACACTCTTGTCTTGACAGAGCAAAATAATTACTTTATTCTCTCCTATAGCGGTGAACACACTCACAGAACACAACAAGTGCGATTAACCCCGTAACCACTACGTAATTACGTTTTCTTAAAGTAATACACCCATTACACTTAACATTTTTGTCACACCTGTGATTTGTGTAGTGGCATCTTACCGCACGATCAACTGCAGAAACGCGTCCAATGCTGCAGACAACAATCAATCCCACAATGCACCTCGACAGCACGGCTTCCGTAGAAATACTCGAACACTTTAAACCATTAATTACACGTGCAGTTATTGACATTTCTACAGTTTGGTGTCTGTAAAGACATTTTAATTACCCACAAGCATCGTCTCATGAACAATATTAATGTTTCAATGTTAAAACTTTGTTATGTACAAAGTTCATTTTGTTGCATGGTTTTAATATTAATGTGCTACACATAATAATACTGTATGCGGTATATGTCGTGTAATTTGTGTGGTTGTAGTCTGTTTATTGCAAAGAGCAGTGGTTCTCAAACTGGGGGCCGCGGCCACCAGATGGCGCTAGGGGGGCCGCATAGAAATTTCTAGTGTAGGAAATTATTTTAAAACCTTTACCTGTATGCAATCAGGATTGTCCTTTGTAAAATATTACAGTATTTTTTTAGAAATATAAAAGTATAAAATAAAATAAAAGTAGAAATATATATATATATATATATATTTATTATACGCATTTGTAAGATTCAACATCAGAGAAATAAGGCTACAAAGATGTTCAAAGTTGAGACAAAGATGAGAACTGATGTTCTGGCATTGTTTGGACATTGTTGTCATCATGAGTTTTCTTTTGGGACACACACAAAAGGATTCACCTTAAACAACGGGACCTCCTTCTGAAAACGTTTGAGAACCACTGGCATAGAGAGGGGAACGCTGTAGAGAGGTACACCAAGATCTAAAAACTAAATCACATCTCTTGAAAGTCATGAAGGTGTAGACGATGACCAGTTCTGCTGTGAGCATCAAGCTGTTGCTTCATTTCACAGCGAATCATCACTTTCTCTCTGACACCAGCGTTCATTCTGTGCCTTCCTCTGAGTCAGACGGTCCCAGAATTCTCATTACTGGTATGAGAGTGGGAAACCAGTGCTTGTTATTTTACTGGTTTTGTTAATGCTTTGCAACCCAAAGCTTGTTATAAAAAGCTGTGATTAATACATGTTTGGATGTCATGTTTCCCTGGTTACCACATTCTGAAGCATGTGCTGTAGTCTCCATGGCAACACATCACTGATGATGTCTTTTAATCAAATTTTTCTTCATTCTGGCCAAACAGCTCAAGTAAGACTCGAGTCTTCTGGTTATGGTTTGAAACGTTCCAATGATATTTATTTATTTTACACTATTATCATCACAGGTCTTGACTTTCACTGTCTCAGATATCCAGACATTAGTTCTGCAGGTGGAGGAACAACAGGTAAGCTGTTGATTTTTCCCATATTATTCTTTTACAGATATAATACATGCGTTTGAACTCTTTTCCTCAGACTGTGCTGTCCAGATCCTCCAGTGCTGTGAAAACAGATGCTTAACTCAAGACCAGACATAAGATTCCCAATGATTCCCAATTAAACAGTTCAAGCCTGAATTACCCTAGATTAGTGTTAACAACAGTGACATTTACTCATTAATGTACTGCCCCCTTGTGTTCTGCATTTGTAACACACACACACACACACATCAAGTTATGACAGAATAAGAATCTGTTGGTGTTTGATCGGGTTAACACAACAACACAAGAATTCAGAGCTGGTCAAACATTTCTGCAATGTACAGAATGCTTGAAATGTGTTTTCAGAGGGAAGAAGGAAATCTAGGTAAAACAAATGCAATTACTAGCAGCAATCTGGATATATTTAAAGATGTTTAAAATAACATCACAAAGTCACAGATCATGCTGGATCTTCCTACAGCATGTAATGAAGCGCACATAAAACACATCACCAAACCTTCAGACCAGCATTTAGCAGCTGTCAGGAATTAAATATATATCGACACTAAATCCCACCTTCACAATATTATCCCTGACAATAATATTAGCTGTAATATTATTTAGATTAATAATATTATGTAATATTACTGCAGTCTTTAAAGCATTGGTTAAATTTCCGCGGAAATGCGGTGAGGGGTATGAAGATGATGTTAAGGGCACTTTAAGTCCAGGAAATATACAACATTTGCATCTTTTATCAATGTAAAAGCCTCCAAACATGCAATGCAAATTTCATACATAAACACAGCAGGGTTTTCTGTATATATCTGTGATATTCTGTACAGTATTCACTTCAGTTCTGAAACGGGCTTGTGGATGAGGGCCAGCAGCATCTTCTGCAGCTCTCTGAATGTTGGTCTCTCTGCTGGATCTGCCCTCCAGCACAGCTGCATGATGTCATAAAGAGGTTCGGGGCAGCCGGACGGGCGTGCCATTCTTTGTCCTCTCTGAATGCTTTGAACACACGTTATTTTATCTTGACCTGAAGAATACAGCAGCATTTGTGAGAGGTAATTCTGCACCCACACTCTGCTGAAAAGAGTGGAAGAATCATTTTGGTCCCCAAGAATCATTCAGTTAAAGATTCATAAAAGAACCATTTCTTTTTTTACCTTTATATAGTCATAGAGCTTTTTTCTACAAAGTGTTCCACAAACTGTTTATGCAGCAGAAAGGTTCTGTTGATGGTAAAGGTTCTTTATTGAACCACACAGCTTGACAAAGAACCTTTCTTTACAGGTGCAGGTCCATTATGTTGACTTTGTTTGGGTCTCATGGTGTTTACCTGGGTACGGCTCATCTCCATACGTGACGATTTCAGTTAGAAGAATCCCGAACGACCAGACGTCACTCTTGCTTGTGTAGTGTTTCTTCTCAAATATCTCAGGGGCCATCCATCTCACAGGCACCCGGCCATCTGCTGGGACCGCAGAACTGTTAGATGTGCTACACTTCTTTGCATTTCTTATCTTTGCTTTGCGTGACAGTCAAATAGCTCACCTGAGGAAATTCTGTAGTTTTCAATGAGATTAAACTGAGCGAGTCCAAAATCAGCTATTTTGCAGGAGAGCATGTCAGTGAGCAGAATATTATCAGCTCTTAGATCTCTGTGAAAAATTTTATTCTGAAGGTATATCATCCCTTCTGTAATCTACAGAGAATAGTCTACTGTAAATACAATCTACTGTATTTCTGTATAATATATTCAGGCAGGCAAATATGTACATACATTTAACTCACAACTCAACATGAATTTGATTCTATTTAAACAACTGAATGACCTCAAAATAAATCAAATACCTGAACAGCGAAATCCATCATGAGTGAAAACTCCAGATCTTGTTTTTCTTTGTGCTCTGATGAGATACAGTAGAAACGTGTACAGTTAGCTACACACACATCTAGATGATTATTTACAGTTGATTTTGCTTTACGTACCGTTAAGAAAGTTCTTTAAACTGCCATTTGTCATGAGTTCTGTGATGATGCAGACGGGCTCGTCGGCTGTGCAGACAGCGTAAAGTCTCAGCAGTCGCTCATGACGCAGTTCTTTCATGATTTCAATCTCTGTTCTGATATTTGGGCTGGAGACTAGTGAAGTGGTACAGAAAATATAACTGTGGTAAAATCAATTGTAATTTGTTGTTGAGATACATATTACAGTCGTGTTGGGTTGAATTGTGAACTGTGGGCTGATATCAAGGGTCCATTACCCTTAAATTCTTTGATGGCCACATCCAGTGTGTTGTTCCACTTCCCGTGCCACACCTCGGCAAACTCTCCACTGCCAAGTTTCCTGAGTTTGGTCAATGAACTTCTTTTAATCTCCCAGTCTGACCGAAAGGAGAGTGTAGCAGGAACGGGCTGGTCCAGCTACAAGACAAAGGACAGATTGGAATTATGTTTGGAACGCTGGAGACAGAATCTGGCATTTGAGTCATTACACTGACCTTCACACAGGGTTCATCCAACTTCACACAGAGCCCATTCGGACTTTTAGAATAAAACTCGACCAGCTCAGATAAAGTCTTGAACGTTTTGTGTTGAACAAGGAAAAACTGCTTGTCAGATTCTGTCTGATTAATCTTGTAATGTCGTGCGTGAGGGCTGTTCTTCACTTTTGAAAGAAAGAGTTTTCAGACACTATAAGCACAGGAAGTTTGAGTTATTTGGACCATTGCTGTGTGAATCTCATTACCTGATAGGTAGTAATGATTGTTTTCCTCTGACTTCCATATGAGGAAGGCGCCCTGATCGTTCTGTGCTCTCAGCAGGCATCTCTTGGCCTCAATGCGATTTTTAACATTCTCAAAATACCATCTGAAAAACAATTACATGGTTTTCGTTTACATGTATGTCGAAAGTTGTGTGTTTATTTTGTAAGACATGCATGGTCATACCTGTGCTAAAAGACACATTTCCACTGTATGACAAATAAAATAGATTATAAACACGGATGGATCTCATAAAGGAATATCTAGGTCATGTTTCATCCTAAAATTTGCTTAATAGTCATGATGCCACAATTTTGAACTTTGTAATAGTCCTTACACCAGTCCAAACAGTCCTTCTGTTCTTTATTAAATGTCACATTTCTCTCTTTTGATATTGGGGTGAAATATAAGCAGGACAGCAGAACTTCCCTCCAGACTCTGTTCTTTAAAATACACACAGAGTTCTAATGAATAGCAGTCAAGAACAGTACCGAAGGCTAGGCCAAAACTACAACCTGTGAAACTGGAACGGCAGGTACATTTCGGCTTCATTCACGGCATGATTTTACAACCACATGGCATTGCCAGATTGTTCCATGACACTGAGCTTTAACTAATGTTTCTGCAAGTGTACAATTTCCACACGATCAAAACAAATGTAAACAAATTGGACTTACAGCTTGGCCTCCAGGCTGTCCAGAGGTTTGATGAATTCTCTAGGCACATAACCTTGTTCCTCAGTAAAGCCGTTAGACTTTGCTGTGCGTCTCTTCACATACAACCAGTACTGGTTCTCCTGCAGGATCTCCAGAATATCTCCTTTCTTCAGGTTTAGATCCTGCGCTGTGCGAGGGTGATAATTGTAGAGCGAGGTGTACATTTTGCGTTTAATGGTTGACCTCTCATTTTCCTGTGGGCAACACGAGCAGCAGCGTTTACAAGTGCACTCAGTATTCCCCATGTCAACCTCGCATATCCGCCGCACTTACAAAGGTAGAATGATGCTCCAGTGGTATAACCAGCTCTCTAAACAACTAACTACAGCCGTCTGACAGGTTCCAAACAGCTATGTTTAGTAGGTCAAGGAAGTCTTTGCAATAAATGATCAGAATTCCGACTGTGTTAACTTAAACGAAAACAAAAGCCCATTGCATGCAAAGCAGAGGCATCTATTATCTTACCTACAATGAAAGAAAGTCTTTGCATACAGCTGAATCTATACTAGTCAAGGAACAATACAGAAGTCAATACAGAACTGCACGGAAATCTTAGGCCACCATTAGATTTCAACAGTGGCGTTTAAACAATGATATTATGAACATATATAATTATTTCTCAGACTCTATTAACAATACAGAACATTTGTATGCAGTATTAAAAAACTGAAAATAATCATAAAAGCAGCTTCTATAGCTGTGTCAAATATTTAGTGTGAGCTCCACGTACACTTGAGCAACAGCAGGAACAGCTCTCTGAAATCCTCGTTTCTAATTCTTATCGAATAACTTCAGGACTGTCTCCACAAAAGAGTTCAAGATATGCTTTAGTGCCGAGAGATTCACACTCAGACAGTTCTGTATGTTTCCTGCTGCTGCTGTTCACAGGAAAGACACAGGGAGTCACAGCATGTGCAATCACAGGATGAGAATCTAAATGATTCTTGACTTCTGTGAGAGTGTTGCCTCACAAGATGATCAGCAGAGCGCTCGAGACCTCCTGCTGCTGAAGACACATTAACATACAACAGTCGTGGGCGGGAGAAACAATACAGTGCAATACAGACCCAGTAGTACCCCAGACCCCCTCT
>JAZGTI010017017.1:0-12435 GCA_036877585.1 Botia kubotai | reverse complement strand
GTTAATTAATAGCATCTGGCATTTAATTATATCAATTTCATTTATCTGCATGGCATGTCAATCAAGCTTATAAATAACAAAAAGAAAAGGTCCATGATTATCACTTTAAAGTTAACACCAGTCTCCTGCAAATCAGTATTATATCTACACAGAATCAAACTCATTAGGCAGATGGGTCAGAAGAGGTGAGACAAGCACAGCAAGCAGAGGTTATTGGCTGGCAGGATGGGAGACTGCTCAGCATGCATGCAGGAGTTCAGCTGCGGGGGAGGGGGAGGAGGGGGTCAAGCTCTGTGGTACCTTGAGGAACGGAGGGCCAGTGTGGGGCAGTGATGGCTGGAACAGTGAAGGTTCTAGTGTGTTAGAGATGCAGAGATGCTCTCCTCCATCCTGTCTCCTGCAACGAGAGGTACAGATCAGTCCAGCAGCAGACATACAAATCTGCCACATCAGAACACATTATACACAAGCGGTTCTCAACTGGTGGGTTACAACCAAAAAATGCTAAATGCAAAAAGCTAACTGCAACTAACCATATAATCATGCATAGAAAAGCTAAATGAATAAATGTATTACCTTAAAATGTATAATACCTCAAGATTTTACTGTATTTTGGGACAAATTAAATACCCTGGTAATATTGCTAATAAATGACATTTATTTCTACATTTACAGAACAAAAATGAATAACAATGTCATGTTAATAGTTTTGCAGGGCCTCATCATGATAATAAGAAAACAAACCAGTTGAGGACGACTGCTCTACACAAACAAAGGTCGTGAGGTCACGGCACAGAAACCATTAGCATTGTGAATAGTCTGAGTAATGACATTTGTGTCACCCCCACATGACCGTACGGGCAGCACCTCTGATCTGGCTGTAGCCTTTCATTAGCAGGTTTCTCTGTCCGCACAAAGCTCCACAGAGTTAAAGAGGTGAAGCGCGATATGCAGAAGATGATGTAATTGAATTTTTTTTCAGACTTCTATTGTTTTGACATGAAGCCATTATTAGATTTCCCATTATACTTCAGCTGTGGAGGAACAGATTGTATTACAATGCAAGCTAAATACGGTTCAGGGCGATGCAAGTGAGCTAAAGAACAACCCTGAATGTTCCATAATAGGACAAACTGTAGAACTTTTTCTTTGCTAGAAGTTTTCATTAAAATGACAGACTCTCATCTCTCTCAACAGACAAATCTGCCATTACTGTGACACATATCTTTTATGGTTAGTTATTTCAACAACTGGAAATCTGTAACGTATCTTGAGTACAAATTTAATGTAATTGTACATGACTAACAAGAAAAAATAATACATTTGTAACGCAAAGTAACTCGTATTTCCTCAGGCAAAAAAGAATCGTGCTCTTTTTGATGTAAAGCAGAGAATCATACGGTGTCATTAATGTGGAGAACGTTTCAAATGTATTTCAAATGCTCAGTATGCTGAGCTTTAGTTCAGTATTTCTCCACATATCAACCGGTTGTTGTGAGAAATAAACCCAGACTGTGACCTGCACAGCAGCACCGGCCCCATTGCTGTCATTTCCTTTCCTCTCCAACAGCATCATCCATCAAAACCAGACAGCTACTTTAAAGGTAAATGCGATTTTTAAGACATGGCCATTTGGCTTTTACCATTTACCATAAATGCATTTCCTCAAACCATCATCCGAGGCCTGTTTTAAATGCCAAGCCCAGTACACGCAGCTTTTATTAACCTCCACTTTCCCCCGTATCCCATAAAGAGAAGCTTAAGTAAATTTATGCCTTTCACCACAGCCAAAGGTTGCCTTGTGGCGTAGTTTTCTGTTGTAGATTTGAATAATGGAAGTGATGTAATGTGGAAGTCAGCGTTAGATCAGCTGTGTCAGAACACGGACCCAGAGTGAACCGCAACTCAGAGCCAAAACAAACTATCAAACAACAGCTCTCCAAATGGCCTGCGTCTTCATCAACCTCTGCAGGAACAAACTGTACCATTTTACCCATAAATGCTAATATCCTTAATTAGACCACCCTTCATTAACTGAACATCCATTACACTTAATTAAATGACGTTAGAATGGCTCATGCCTGTTTAGTAATAAAATGGGATGTTAAATAGAAATTATGAATATTTTATTGATTTTTAGAAGGTTTGGCACATAACGGTGAATTATTGTGATGCATTTTACGATAAGTCACGGTTAAGCAGACATATTAAGATCCGGTTGGTTTACTACAGTAGAAAGTGATTACAAATTCTTGCATAATTCTCTTCCCACACAGCCATGAAATTCCCATTGGGCCGCTGAGGGAACGCTCTGCATTCACCACTGAAATCATTATTTCACTCCCTACAGCTGAACAGCCCCAAAAACCAATGAGCTCATAAAATCCCATCAACCAAACAGACAAAAACTCCTCACTGAGGTACGCAAACACCACGCAATGTTACAAAACATCATATGATTACTTTTTTTCTCGGCCAAACACAACATGTGGGCAAAATGTTTCATAATCATGAATATTCAATTATCATTCATTTAACCATTATTATTATTTCAATCATGCAGGTTTAACAGCACTTAAAAAATAAAATCACATAAGGTGATGCAATTGATTATTCATGTGATTATAAAATATAAAATAATAAAGTGAATGCGAGATTTTTTCAGTTAAAAATATTTTATCTGGCACATTAGCCAGAATGCTTACAGACGAGTATCATTATGTAGACAGTGTCTTCTGCTATTAAAGTTGAGGACTTTACTCAAATGCTCACCTCTTAATCACTATCATTTACACATCATTTGCTTTTAATGAAGGAGCTTCTGAATGCATGCTAACCAGCTATCTGATGAAGATTAAAAAGCTGCAATATCAAAATTCACACTAAACTCCTCTCTTCTTCTCTACCCCCACTTCTATTTCTCTCAGTTTGCTGAGCAGAGTCCCATTGAGAGTAAATCAGATATTTAAAGCACTTCACAGCAGTCTGAGAATGGGAGCAATGGTGTTCCATGTAAAATCACGTAGCGCGGTCCCTCCTGATGCTCTGCTACTGTGCCTCGATGTTTCAGCAGCACTTACTCTCTGAGAAACATGCCATGTTTGTGTAATCGCAGGAGATGCAGAATGAAATGCCGAAAAAATCAACATGAAGAATGAACGGTGATGACTATGAACTATTATCCTGAATATCTCTATATTTTGCATAAAATATACAAAGCACTAGACTCTCAAAGATCAGTTCCAGCACCCCACCACAGCTTGGAGAGACTAAGAGACTAGTTAGTCTAAGAAGTTAATTGTAAACGATAAGCCATGAGTGATCTTGGTTAGTACTCACTTTTGCTCCAGAATGCAAATCTCGCAGAGTCCCTTTACATTTGTTCATGAATCAGACTGCTGGCTGTTTTTCCTCCAACCTGCTCATCTCTAAAAGCATATTCTACATGACCCTGCTTTTGTGCCTCACACCTGCCTGCTGCTCCGGTCATCCCGCCAACCTGCTTATCCAGTGTGCCGAATGCCAGACACGCTGTCACACTTAATATTCCTTTAAGCAGATACGGTGCAATTACTCACAGTACGCAAACAGATGTAGGATCTCCTCTCCAAGAGCCGGCGAGCTTCTCCCCAGTCAGTCACCTGCTTAAACCTGTGATCCTTCTATCATACAGCCACACTTCATTTCCTGTCTGTATCTCTGTCTCGCTATCTATTGCTCTTCTTCTCTCTCTCTCTTCTTTCTTTATGTGTCTCTCACCCTCCCGTTTGTGCTCTCTTATGCGCGCTCTCTCTCTCTCTCTCTCAAACGCCCGTCCCCTCCCCCACTCACTCAAACACTGAGGGCTGTCCATCCGAGCTGTCTGATGGTACTATAATATTCATCGTGCTTTGACTTAATTAAACACACCTCCCCATTCCAGACTGTTGCCCGGCAACCAGTTCACTAACAATTTAAAATGATGTCCCATGAAGCATTTGATTTTGTTTTTAAGAAATTTGAAATTTCATCCTCTCGCAAGCCTCTTAATTTAAGCCCTTCATGTGAAGAATGAGTGGGAAACCATGAAAGCAGCACGGTAATTATCTTACAAATATAATGGAGTTAATACCTATTGTCTTGAATACCATCCCGGCTTGTCACACAGCGAGGGTGACGGCCAGGTCCACAGATGTTCTGAAAATTAAGAACAATTAAGATGTTCCTACTGACATGGATATTGGACGACTTGATCCACCCCCTCTGCAATTTTTAGTCAGTGTCGCTGTACCATGTGCAATTTAGCTAGCGTTACACCACCGTATCAGCTCCCTTCTGACACGCTCTCACTTGCCTTACTGCTTTTTACTGCGAATAAACCGTTACTTCCACCAAACATGGTGCTGAATCTAAGTAAGCTCAGGTAACCACACAGACAGCATCTTACGGCCGCAGACGTCTGCAAGCACAGCACACGTGTGCCGCATGCCGGCAAAATAGTGCTGCTCACAGCATAACACAGGATTAGGAGAAAATCTCTAACCAGTCCTATGGACATGTATTGTAGTAATGAGTCAACATAATCTGCTGGCTTTATAACGCTCAAACACATATGCATCTCTCATTCAGAGAATAAAAGGAACATGTCAAACTTCAGGGGCCGTTATTAAAGCTTATATAAGCAGCAAAATAAGATGTTGTAAACAGATAAAGAGACAACACAGCTTATGTCAAAATCAGGGTTTGACATTAAAAAAAGAAAGCATTTTTACGGCTGCCTTACAGTTACTGACAGAAAACATTTTTCTATTAAAAATGCAACTGAGGAAAAATTTTAATCTGACTCAGAGAGACAGAGAGGGAGAGAGAGAGAGAGAGAGAGAGAGAGAGAGAGTAAGGTGTTGAGATCAAAGAAACCGCAAAAATATTCTAATCTTACTGTCTCATAACTCTTATTTTGATAACTTTGGGGTTTCATTTCATTTTTATAGGTCTGTACAATAATACCATGCAATGAAAAACCTCAGTCAATGAGCCTTCAGATGCACCCTGTACCTTCTGAGAAAGTTCCAGTGGAAAATTTGAGAACTGATTTAAGAAAAGTGCGGCATGTAAAATGAGATTCCTTACCAAATTTCATTTACTGTCAGAAGGTTGATCTTTGGGACAGTCCTCCTCTTAGATTTTAATGAAGTCCAGCGTGCTCTATGGAAGGGCATCTTGCATTATAGACCTCAAGACTTTATAACTGCCTTGTTTATTTCAAATCTAAACGTATTCCACTGGTTAAGATCGTTTTTTTGTTATCTCAGTCAGTACACACCCAGTTTAGTGTTTTCTTTCAGACTAGCCAGAGGCTGTCATGCAGCGTGTATCTGGAGAGGATCTGCTTTCCTACACTCCACGATAACTTAAACCTGTTCTAATGGAGGCCGTTGAGCCTCGCAGGTGTTGGCCATCCCCATCTGTCCTCCGAGAGGTGGACCGCAGAGCAAAAAATGATCTTAAAACCGAGATCGGCTAGTAAGTCTAGACAACAGCCTCAGAGAACAGCCTCAGTTTTTCTACCATAAAACAGATCCTGTCTCCTAGGTGCACAAAAGGACAAAACCACCAAGACAATATGACTCACACTACAGATATTTTTGGCACATAAAAATGATCAAATGGACCAAACTATCTCAAACCAACAGATTTAGTGTGTAGGTGAGCCTTTGAATGAGGTTTTGAGATCACCAGCATTACTCAGTGTGTACATTGCGCAGTGTTAAAGACTTACTAAAACTCCCCCTCCTGCAGTACCGGCCTGCATACTCACAGGAACATTAATCTATTCAAATGATAATCCAAAATGTTTTAGAATATATGAATAATAATGTGACAAGTCTAATGTAAGCACAGGGAAGAAACTCTTGAAGTAGTTTGCTGAATTTTCTCTCCATATTTCCCTGTTTTGTTCTACATACACAAACAGGGCTCAACAATAAGGATGGCCTAAGGGCCAGTGTTAGACAGTTTCAGGCCAGCTGATGGATATGTCAATTACAATAAGCAATGAGATTACATACAGAAGAAATTGTGATTTTTGTTAAAGACAAACTGCTTCTCAGATTTTTCTTCCTAAAACCACAATTGTCTAAATACTTTAGCATTTCAGATCTTATTGTCCCAAACTGTGCTCAGATTTGCCAAGACACCTGTTTGTAAACATCAAAGATTTCAGTTTAATCACAAACCCTTTTTAATTCTTCCATGACCAAAACACTTCGCAGAGAACATCTGAGAAATATTTTGTTCTCTAGGAGAGCTGTGTCCTAAGTACACCTTGCATTTGTTGATCATCTACACGTTTTTGTGCCTCGCGAATGTCAACATTTGGTTTACTGTGATAAAATTGAACAATGTTGAATTGTAAATGGAAATTGTGCTATTTTAAATATGTCACCAAGGTAACGTTATCTACCTGGCTGAAACTGTGAGAATGAATTCATCTGTTATACTAAGCATATACTAATACTGTTATACTAAGCATATCAGTAATGTGACACACTACACAAATCTTTCAAAGCAAATGTCTGTTTATGGTTTCAGTGAACTGCCATTGAGTTACATATTATTTACATAACTGAATGTAAATAAAAATAAATAAATCATAATGTTTAATGGCAATTATAGATTTTTTCACATAAAAATATGCTGCAGAAAAATAACAATTTTAACAATTTAATGTAAAAATATGAACACTCCAGTCCGGAATACAATAACAAATCATCACAGTGCCCAAAACCTGCATCAATCTGCATCCACACTATGAGAACATCAGACAGCACAACTAGAAGACCCCCATTGCTCTCTGTACCTCCAACTCCTCAGTTCCCTTATGCATTTGCAAAGAAAACATTAATCAGATTAGCACAAGCCCCTTTAGAGGAAAATGACTCATGTTCAAAACATTTACGACAGAATCGTAACCGCGCCGATGATCTCCTTTGTGGGTATTTAACTCCAAATAAATCCCCACACAGGCAACACATCTCACCTCTATACAATTTGTATAATCCAGCTGTTAGGTAAATCCAATGATGGGTTTTCATATTTAGTCACAACATAATCATAATCACATCTCCCACTGTGATCTAGTAATATATGGTTGCTGTAGCATAGCTGTATCACATGATGCACTGACATGTTTTCATGTTCCCTAAGGGCAGAATGATGTAACTTTTGATGCAGAGTGGCCAAGAAACGACCTATAGAAACACACAGGATTAAAGGTCCTATCCACATGGAAACATCCTGTGGGAGGGGTTTGTTTATGCTGGACTCCACCCACCACACAAGCAGGTGCAGGCAGCCGATGCTCTTCATTATCTGTAAATATTGATTTTCCTTTAACAAAGCAGCTAGTACATATCAGCCTTTGTTGATAATTTCCCCAAAGCACCATGGAGACATAAATCACCCCTATTCAAGATCAATATACTGTTGAACCCCCTTGAGCTCCAATCCATGGGGAACAGCCACTACAAGATTTGTGTGTGTGAGTGTGTGCACACACAAATATATATACATATATATATATATATACACACATACCTACATATCCATATTATATAATATCTAATACATATCAGAGAGATAGCGTATGCATTTCTTATTCTTCTTATTGATTCTCTTATTGGTTCTATCTTCAGAATAATTTACACATATGAAGGCAGATGGACTAAACTATGCAAATAATGACTAAACGAAAGACCTCTTTATCCATTGATTGGTTGATTCAAATATTGATTGGATGTAAACTCCAGAACATACTTTTTGCGAGCGTATGCGCATGTTAATGGATGCTTTGGCAATATTGTATATAAAAAACAATATGGTAACCCATAAACCCAAACCATTATATACAGCTTATAAAGCCTCTACTTATCTCTCTCTCTCTCTACTAAGCGTCTCTCTCTCTGTCTCTCTCTGTCTCTCTCTGTTGGAAATGCCTAATGACCCAACCTAGGACGACCCAGATGGATATCACCTGGCACCAGCTGCCCTGCAGCAACATCATCTGGGATTAACTCCTAATTCCTTCATTTTGACAACAAATGGCATTTTAAATACATTCTGCTGCTAATTCTGAGAGTTAAATAGAAAATACCGCAAACACATCGTTTGATACAAACTATCAGGAGTGAAATCTGGAGGTTTGACCAATTTTGTAAACTTGAAAAAATAGACAGGTCAGTATAGCATTACCACAACAGGCTCCTGTAATTTCAGAGATTGTTAAAATGATTTCAGCCATTTTGCTAATTTGTGCTAGCTCTAAACATTCTCTCTGACTACATCCGTCCCTTCAAAACACAAAGACATTTTAGCCAGCAAATGTTATGTCAGCAAACCCATAAAGGGCAAAACGTGTTTTCTGATTGGCTAATATAGCACAGGCCACTTTCTGTCATAGGGGCTGTTTTTTCAGCACAGCTATTTCGTTGATACCCTTCTGGTACGGTAGCATCTCACCTGAATCACCTTTAGGGAAGACTAAAAGGGATGAAGGTCTGACAGAAAAATGTTCATTTTCATCTCTTTAATCCCCTTACAGTCATTTTTAAATCTACAGGTTATTTAAAAAAGTCACGGCATTCACTGTATAATTACATTCAGTGTCTAGAGTTCAGATTAATTTCTTCCTCTTAGTGTCCATAAACGTGTACCAGAACACTGGCTTCTCTCAGTGGGCACAGATAATGTTCTCCTTTAGCTGCTGTCCTACTGAGCCACTAATGGGTGAAATGAGAGGACTGGCTGTGTTTCTGTCAGCCTGAGCCTCCACATTGAGCTTGGACTGAGCTTTGATGTGCTCCACATTAATCTGACGTGCATCTCATCACTCTGTGGAGCCTCTGGCCCTGAAGGTATTTGGATGCGAAACCCAATTGAGCAGCTTCAGTTTGAGAAGGGAAAACATGTGCATCACTGAATGTGTTGACAGAGCATTTTTACCTGTGTACAGGAAGTACACTGTTAAATGTACTGTGTTCCTACAGGCAATTATAATTATACATGACTTGAAATCTCACAGCTAAAGGAGGCTCAGTGTAAGCTGGCTTATGTTGAATTCTGGAAGCAATTTATTAAGAATAGAGAAAGGGGGTGGAACAAGATACGGGTATCTATATAAGGTTGTTTTCTTTTATAATATTACATATGCATATTAAATTAAATAACCTTTGATGGTATTCATTTAGACTACATAAAATAATTGTACTAGGAATATTGTAAATTAATTGGACACATTGCACCACTTAAAATAAACCATTGATGTGCTTTTACAGTAAAATACTGTATACTAAGCTAATAATATTTTCTACACTCTTTCTTTATACACTTTAATTCACTTTCTCTCTCTCTCTCTCTCTCTCTATCAGTCAAGAGAGAAAAATGTCATTCTCAACATTTAAAAAAACCTTTAGTCAGACCTTTTACAATGAAGCTTCTTGCATAATGTGTCACCTTATCAAATGAAAGCGGCACAAAAGGTTTACAGAGGTAAATTATTGCCCATTTACAAATGTGGGAGGAGGTTGAAGAAACACTGCGGCTTTTCGCTAATGCTCCCCATAAATTTCAGCGCTGTTCCTTTTTTAACAAAACAATTGTACAATAAAACATTGCAACTCCATTAATCCGGTGTCTCAAAACGGCAACGATATTTCACGAATGCATTTTTATGACCCGTGGGAGTGTGTGATTGTGCGTTCCTCGACTATTGCGTCTCTTCATCAACCGTACACTTCCACAGGCTTCAGAAGACATCAGTAGCCTTCAAAACACCTCAAAAGGTTCCTCTGAAGCTCGCAACGCTTTTACTAACAAAATAAGCTTTACACTGAAGCTCCCCTGTGACAGAAAATCAACACCAAGCCGAACAATGTTTGTAAATTGTATATAAATGCGTGCTGTGGTTAATTAACATTCTGTAAAGAATATAGTATTAAATTAAATGAAGAATTAATGTGTGTGTGTGTGTGTGTATATAATATTATTTAGCTGTATTGTTAAAAACTCTCTCTCTCGGTTAAACTGATAATAGTCCCTGTTCTCATTATTCATAGCAGAGATATGGACGTAACATAAAGGCATGTTTACAAGAGCATCTTATTCCCTGATCAGAATATGCAATCGAAAAAGATACGACTTCATAATGGTGCATTCATCATCAAAGGTTTTCTATGTATCTGAGGATTTTATAAAAGCACTTGGGATTTATTTTTGCGAATCTTGACCTGCCGCAGAGACTTCGGGTTGTTTTCAATATTATGCGATTTCAATGGTTTGCGTTCTGAAATGCGGTCTCATAAAATCAGCGACTGGCTTGTCACATTGATGCTATATTTAGTCAGACAGTTGCATGTATAAGACACACAGAGACAGTCTGGACTGATTAAGTATGACAGCTCTCTCTCCTCCCTTCTCCTTGAAACTGTCTCACACACACACAAATATACAAGAGTGCATGTGTGCAAAACTCAAGAACATGCACCTTTATGTGTTGTGCATGCATGCTCTTTAAAATTATATGCTACACTTTTGCGCTCTGAAACTACCACCAGCAGCTTATAGAGTCTGTGTGAGAAATCACATCATCCAAAATCATTACAGCATATAAAATGATTTCTGTAAATATCATATTGACTTTAGAACATTATGCTTCTCTTGTTTTCATATCTTTTTAAAGCTTAACAGCCCTCTAGCCGCCTTTGCACATTTAAATATCTCATTTTGTGAACATGGTGCAGGTAAGCAATTTATTTGTTAGGGTGAACTAACCCTAACACAGAAATCTACAAGACCACAAGAGGGCAGATGACCTCATGCATTCACATTCGGCTAAATAATACACAGGGCCCATTTGACCTTACAAGTCACATTTCATTACTGTTCCTGTAGCTCAATTGGTAGAGCATTGCATTAGCAGCGCACACATACTGATAAAACAGTATATATAATGTATATATATAATATATATATATAACTTGAATGAACTTTTATGTTTGTTATAAAAATAAATGCGATAAAAGCATCAGCTAAATGCATAACTGTAAATGTAATATCTCTTCCTGAACATCCTTTCCTCACACTGTACAAAGCAGACTTATAACTCAAGCACCTGTGTGTATATATGACCATGTGTGCACCAGTGGGCATCGCTTTCAATCTTGTCAGACACAACCTGTTTACCGAAGGGGCTGTCTGGTACACCATGTGTCCTCTTAATAGCTCACTGTATCATTTTTGAAACAGTCCCCATATATCACTGTCTCATTCATGAACACCAGAAAACCCGGTTGGAGCTCAGCTCTCCAATGTTCTCAGTTATATAAAGTGAAATGAAACAAGCTTACAGAGTAATTCCAGAGGATGGAAACTGTTGACCTAAAAGCTTATATCTCAGGAAACACTGTCTCCACTCATAATGACACCTGCACGTTGTGATGAAAGCAGAGCAAAATGAACAACCGTTGTCCCACCTGGTGGTTCTGACACGGCATATTTCTCCACTTTTCGGAGGTACTTTATCAAAGCCACTGATGTCTCTTTGATGTTATTGCAGTAAAAAAAGGGCAATAGGAAAGACATGATTTCAAAAGATCTTCGTCAGAATGTCACAGCTGCCTTCTTATAGCCGCGGGTCATTCTGAGATGAATGAAACCATGTAGCTAAATTCCACAGAGCTAATAGGAAAAATATAGAGTGCCTACCATTTCCGCTAAAGGATGAAAGGTAAGGCTCTCTCGACCTTCAATGGGTTTAGCTGACCCGAGATAGGGTTGGATATAGTTTAAAACCAGCAGCCTGTAATCTGAGTGCAGTGTTGTTCGCTAAGTGCTTCCGGATTTAGCGCTGGTGTGATATTGGGTTGTGATATTGTTGTGAGGGGGAGTAAAATATGGTACGGAATTACAAAACATTCAACCGGAGCTACAGAATTCATTTAGATGCTCAAGAGGGAGATAGGGAGAGAAGGTTTGGATGCTAATTAGGATGTTGAGAGCTTTGGGAACTAATATACTTATGGATTATATATATATATATATATATATGATGCATATATTTGCTATCTTGAGATTTTTTATAAAACAAATATTATTTTTAAATAATAAACACTTAGCTCTGGTCCTGGATTCTGATTGGTCAATACAGCCTTTCAGCTGAACTTAAACACCCAAAACAGCTGTCACATAAAACCTTCACTTATCTACTGCGCATATCACTCCACAACACCCATAGAATAATGTTCTGTTACTGTTTTCATGTCGCAAGCTTTATTTAATTAATCTCAGGGCTGCTTGGTTTGTTTTAAGGCTTATAATTATTTACTGAAGAATTATTTTAATTGCCTATAGACAAATAAAAAGATCACAGTTCACTATTGTATATTTAGAGATCATTTGTTA
>JAZGTI010017016.1:0-12436 GCA_036877585.1 Botia kubotai | reverse complement strand
TATTTGGTCTGAATTTATATTTTTAGCACATCGCCAGCCAGTTTAAATAAAGGTTATGAGTATCAATGGGAAATCGCGCTTGTCTACGTTGGCCTTTTCAGCCGGGATGTTGGTGAAAATGATAAATGTGTGATTTTCATGATCCAAAAGTCATATCGGATCATGTCTGATAAACAGTGCGTCATTTCTCTCTGTCTCTCTCTCTCTTCAGATGTCCACGACAGCATGGCGAGGTTTCACTCGGTCGGGGTGTGGAACTACACCATGTTGACCCTGGCAGAACACGAGAGGGTTCTGTACGTTGGCGCCAGAGAGCACATCTTTGCCCTGGACCCCAACGACATCAGCAGACAGCTCCGACCGCAGGTATTGGCTTTGTTTTATTTCATCATTCGAAAAAAGTCCTGCACCCAATAAACAGTAATCCTTGAATCACCGACTGAGGAGTGCATTAGCATTTTACCATTCAGAAATATCAACATTTAGCAGTGACTCACTTTTTCAACGCTGGAGCCATTTGTACTAAATTGCCGGTTGTGGCAGTCAATAGAAAGTGCACATTTTCCATGCAGACTGCCGTTGCTTGCAAAAGTCATGTCTCTCTCTCTCTCTCTCTCTCTCTCAGATTGAGTGGTCTGCGCCACTAGAAAAGAAACGAGAGTGCGCGGCGAAGGGGAAGAATAACCAGGTATTGGTTGATTTCACATCCTTTATGTTTTAACAGCTTTACTTTGTATGGCCGTCCCGAAACGCGTTTGCTTCCACCTCCCTCTTACATTTTCTCTTTGTGTCGTGCTCTCGCAGACCGAGTGCTTCAACTACATTCGCTTCCTGCAGAGCTATAACCACACTCACCTGTACACCTGCGGGACGTACGCCTTCCAGCCTAAATGCACCTACGTGGTGAGTGTCCGATCTCGAGTCTTTGTTCCCCTGGAAAATCTGATTAAGTGGGTCAGACTCAGATATGATGGAGAAACTCAGCTGGTTAGATGATGCTTTCAGTGGCTCTGTAGCTCTGGCGGGGGTTTCCGGTGTGTCAAAGTGAAATATATGGGATGTAAATGAGGTTGTGTTATCGTGCGGCGCGGAGCGATGCGATAACACGGCGTGAGGCGCTGAAAGATGAAGGCTTGTGTGTGTTTTTGTGAGTGGATTTGTTTGTGTGTGGGCAGAAGGATGATGTAAACGGGCACGGCTGCAGCTGAAACTCATGGCTGGTGGCGGTGTGTGGAGGTGAGGTCATGACTGTTTGTGTTTTGTCCGACAGAATGCAGATTATTTTACTCTGGATAGCGCCGCCCTGGAGGACGGTAAGGGAAAGTGCCCCTACGACCCTGCCAAAGGTCATACTGGCCTCATTGTAGGTGAGTCATTTATATGAGTTTGTTTTCAACATGTGAGAGTGGAGTTTGTGCCATATTTTTGTAAAGCCCTATTATTATTATTATTATTATGGTGTGCATATTAGTGTGTGGTTATCCTTAGGGGTGTACATTTGGAGGGGGCATGCTAAAAAAACGTTGCACTCTTCAGTCAGCTGTTCCCTGATCCTTAATCATTTTCCACCATCCAGACTGCCCCCTGCCTATAATTTTGGTACCCCTTTCTCGGCAGCATTGCATACGGTGCACTCTCGCATATTGTGCCCCTGGGTGTCATTCAGTGTCAGATGCTGTGTGTATATTTCCTCACTTCCCACATTCTCTCCTATGGGAGAGAATGAGTCCCTCTTTAATTTCTCATAAGCGATAGGCTGTAGACAGGTGTGTGTGTGTGTGTGTGTGTGTGTGTGTGTGTGCGGCTCTAAACATTGTTCTCTTTATAACAGACAAAGAGTTGTACTCCGCCACCCTCAATAATTTCCTGGGCACAGAGCCCGTAATCCTGAGGAACCTCGGACAACAGCATTACAGCATGAAGAGCGAATATCTGCCTGCTTGGCTCAATGGTAAGTACACGAACACACACTTATAATATAACTCAAACCTGCTGAATAACAACCGTATGTTACAAAATAGGATGCTGGTGTTTCCAACAGGATACTTAACTAACTTAAGCTGCATAACTTGGTTAACTACCTAGCTAAAAAATTAAGTTGTGTGAACTTAGCATAAGCCATTACGCGATTACGTCCAGTTTTTAGACATTGTAATAACATTATTGCTTGGTTCTAAGAAACATTATTCAAGCATTTTTGAATGTTTTTAATATGTTCCACTACCCAAGAATAACGCTTTGATATATGATATATAACATTAGAAGAATGTTCTACTACATCATGAATCAATCGGGCCATGCTGGTCTCATCTGGTCTTTTCAGCAGGGCCGGTCTGAAATGAGCCCAGTAAACATTGTTCCAAGTTGGATATTTATGATGTTTTATCACAAGAGCAGCAGCTTATCTGGTGTTCCAACAGTGCTGTGTGTTCTCAGTTCTGACAACTGCTGTTCCTCGTGCGTCCTTTCTCATGTCCCCTGTTGTCTGCCACAGAGCCAAACTTTGTGGGCTCGGCACTGGTCCGGGAGAGTCGGAACAGTAAGGACGGAGATGACGATAAGGTCTACTTCTTCTTCAGCGAGAGAGCAGTGGAGCTTGACTGCGACAGCGATCTGACGGTGGCGCGGGTCGCACGAGTGTGTAAGGTGAGACTTAACAGCAAAATCTTTACTGGTACTATTTAATCCCATTGGTTGTTAGGTTGTTAGTTAATCAGGTTAAATGAAGATCAGTGAATGTACCATCAGCTAATAACGGTTTAACATCCTCTTTAATTGCTAAAGCTCAGGCTGGTGACCAGAGGGTTGCTTGTTCAATTTGGTTGAGCTTCCACCATTGCGCCCTTGAGCGTACCACAAGGCAACCGGCCCCAAAAAAATAAGTATTTTAAAAGCGGCATAAAAACACCTGTCAAAAGACAAGTGAATCTGTTTTTCAGGGTGATCTGGGGGGCACAAGGACCCTGCAGAAAAAGTGGACCACCTTTCAGAAGGCCCGCTTGATGTGTTCTCTCCCAGAGCGGCACATCACCTTCAATAACCTGCGGGCCGTCTTCACCCTGCCAGGGGCAGACTGGAGGAGCACCAGTTTCTATGGCATCTTTCATGCACAGTGGTGAGTTAACACTCCTGCTCCACCGGTCTGTGTTATAAATATTTCTCTTTCTTTAGTTCTCCTTCTCTCTCTCTCTCTCTCTCTCTCTCTGACGTAGTTCTGAAAGTCGTTCTGTCCTCTGCCTCTTATATAAAGTCTCTCAGCGCCAAACATCCAGCCGTGTTCCTCAACTGTAGAAAATGCTGCACTGTCATTATGTTGACAGTAAAGCTATTACTGTAATAAACCAGCCAATGTAGCGCAGTCATTTAGTTCAGACTGACTGACTTTTTTCTTCTGCGCTCTCTCTCTCTCTCTCTCTCTCTCTCCTTCTCTCTCAGGGGGGATGTGGACGTGTCTGCTGTGTGTCAGTACCAGATCGGGGAGGTGAAAACAGTGTTCGACGGGCCGTATAAAGAATACAGGGAATCGTCTCAACGATGGGGGCGATACACTGGCACCGTGCCCAGTCCACGACCTGGAGCGGTAAGCCGAGCAGCCGTCGAGATGGGAGGGCGAGAGGGCGCCCGTGACTAAGCAGTCCGCTAAAAATAGCCCTCGCTTTTTGTATGAAAATAGGCAGTCATTTTTTACCCCAAAATTAGAACTGAATACCTGTCCTGTTGTTGTAGCCTTTCGCAGGTTCGTGCTCATTTTACCGTCGTTAACGTTCGAGAAAGGCTTAGGTGAGAGTATTGCACGAAAAACGTTTAGCAAGTACCAAGAACAACTGGAAAAATATAAGCGTCTGGGATTAATGAGGAGATTCATACGAGCATCAAAGCCAACAGTGTTTAGCTGTCGTTTAATATGGGCTTTTCAATGAAAGATTCTGGAACAATTGCATTTGGTTTTCTGCAATCCAGAATACAGTGTTACAGCTGTACCTTGATCAAAGCACATAAAGTACAAGCAAAGTTCAGAGAATCTGTCTAACCGTGTCAAATTGGCCCGCTGCAACACAGCTCAACAGTTACACGGGTTAAAGTACAAATTCAGTCTACAAAAATAATCGCATGTTCCACTGGAACAGACATTGTTATCTGTGCACCTGCGGTCGGCGTGTTAACAGTGACCCGCCTTCGTAAAGCCAAAGAAAAGATGAATTTATTTCAACAATGGTTTGAAATATCTAGAATGATTAATTACAATGTAAATGTTTACTGTTTTAGTCCCGTTGCAAAGACGGTTCGGGTTTATGGGTCATGCATCGCACATGCAGAATCAGTCACCTGAGCTTGCGCGGTTCCCGTGACTCAATGGTTAAAAACGTTCGAACGCCAGCACTTATTCTAAACTCCAATAGATTAAATTTGACAGAAAAGTACTACTGAGAAAGCCACTCCAAACCATTTTGGATTAAAGTTGCCTAAGGGAAATGAAAATGGCACACGTTCAAAAACATCCCGCAAACCTTACTGGGATTGTGTATAAAAACGTATGACGCATATATTCAGAAGCTACTATATATACGCGCCTTTAAATAAAGACATTCTTCTCTCTTGTTTATTCCACAGTGCATCACAAACTTTGATAGAGAAAACGGCTACAACAGCTCATTGCAGCTGCCTGACGCCACGCTGAACTTTGCCAAGAAGCATCCACTAATGGAGCTCAGGGCAGAAGCCCGCCCCCTGCTGCTCACTAAAGGGATTAACTTCACCCGTCTGGCAGTGGACAGGGTGAGCTCACTGGACCAGAGATCCTACAGTATGCTCTTCATAGGCACAGGTACGTTTGGATGGATGCGTGAAACTTTGTGAAACTCAAAAAAAAGCAGTGTGTTCTTGTTAATAGGGTAATTTCACAGTGCTCTGCATTGTCCTGTTCGTTCTTGGGTCCTGCTGCCCAAAAATATGTATAGCTCAGCCAAAAAAGCCATTTTATTAGCTTTAATGTTGTATCAAAGTAGGAATGTCACATCCTCCGATTGATTCCTGTCAAACAGTAAGGTCAGTTCTTGAAGTAAAAATTAAAATGATGTTTTTGGCCTTGGCATTGTCACACACACACACTTACACAAGCGAATGACACAACTGTGACTGTCACTGAAATGTGTGTGTGTTTATGTAACCATATATTGAGAACAAATTTGTGTAGTGTAAAAACGCTTTAAAAATATAGTAAGTAAAGTTTCTTTAAAGTGATAAAATGCTGAAAGTTTTCTGTCAGGATTAGGTTATGTTGTTTATAACTAATAGCTCTGTATAAAAACAATATACGTCCATGGAATGTCCCTATTTAGATTTAGAGTTAACTAACCATGTGTGTGTTTGTGAGTGTGTGTGTGTGAGAGAGAGAGAGAGAGAGAGGGAGATTTGCTGCATTTAATGACTTCTGCTCCTCGCCAAGGTTCATACAAACAAAAAAACACATTTAGACATAGCCTGGCATTTTGGGCTGCAGGCCTGATTAGCCATTAACAGTGTAGGCAGCACCTGAAGCACAGTGCAGGTTTGTGTGTGTGTGTGTGTGTGTGTGTGTGTGGGAGAGATATTGTGAATCTTGGGGATTAGAAGTGAACACAGGTACTCTGACATGAAGGAAAGTGGCAGGGTGGATTTGTAAAGGACCCCCTGTAGCGCTTTCTCTCCTCTTGTACGTTATCCCTTTTCCACACTTCTCTTTTTTCTTTCCTAGTCTGGCAGGGGTCTCTGTGACATTATCTGTGACAAGCTGTGTGTGACAGGACAGGACATACAGTGTACACAAACACTTACACACACATATAGAGTTATGACGGGTCACGGCACCAGCTGGGGCTTATTCAATTGTCCTGCTGGTAATTCGTGTAACCTTGTTCTTAAAATCCAATGACAGAAAAATATGGCATGTACTGATGATGTATTAATAGACTATTTGTCTCTCCTCTCTCGTCCTTTTTTCTTCTTTCTCTCTCTCACTCTCTCTCTGTCTTTCTCTCATTTCATTACTTCCCCTCCACTAAATGTAATCTATACCCCATCTCTCCCCGTCCCCTATGTTTGTCGTTCAGCGGATGGATGGCTCCAGCGTGTCGTGATTTTGGGTTCAGAGGCTCATGTGATTGAGGAAATCCAGCTGTTTGATAGACAGCAGCCGGTGGACAGCCTCACCATCTCTCACAGCAAAGTAATTTCTGCTCTCTCTCCTCGCTAAGCTATCCACTTTCAGCCCAACTGTAGAGCACTGCCTCACTGCCAGAGTGTAAAGTACTGAGAAATGACATTTAAGTATGGGTACAGTGTCAAAATCGAAACAGGCATCTAGCCAAAAACATACTCGTACTTAAGTATTTAGAATGCTTTATTCCTAGCTTTTGAAAATGCAGTTTAAAAAAGAAAGACTGACTTAAATAGCTCTGGGAAACATTCAATTTTAAACCTGCATTTATATGTATGCGTTTGCGAAATCCTTATCGGTTAATATGTATCAGTCCATGTGTTGCCAGGGAGTCGAACCCATGACCTCTGCGCTGCTATGAGCTACCGGAACTGTATGATATACGCTGAGACCTGTAATTGTTAAATAATAATTTTAGCTAAAATAATTTTTCACACTGGAACATTGTTTACAGAGCGACCGCATATCGTCGTTACACTTTATTCAGGTTATTCGATGTTTTATCTTGAATTCGTGTAGTTCATAGATTTAAATAAAAGTAATATTTACTTGAGTTTTTAAATTTGCTCTGTTAGCTCTGAAAGACATTTGCACTGCAATCGTTTCACATCCTGCTGACCAGTGAAATATGTGTTTTGTATTTTGAAGGTCTAAAATAAGTAAGGAGTCAAAAGTAAATCTAATAAAATAAGCAAATGTATCATTTTAATTTAGTAATGAAGTATAATTTCTCACAGTACTCTACACCCCCACTCACATAATATTTATAATAATATTATTATATTTATGTAATTAATAATTTATTATTATATTATATTTATAATAATGCAATTCTTCTTGTTTTCTTTAACGTCCTAATCATCTAATATCTTGTGTTCTCTCTCTAGAAGTATTTGTACATTGGCTCTCGCTCGGAGGTTCTTCAGCTGCCCTTGGCTAACTGCAGTCGGTATCACTCTCAGCCAGACTGCCTGCTGTCCAGAGACCCGTACTGTGCCTGGGACAGCGAGGGACGCGCCTGCGTCCGCATTGACCTCCACCGCGGGTAAACTCATCTATCTTTCCATTGTCCCGCCTATGTTCACTTCATCCCTCGCTGTACTAGCCTGTAAACCTTCTGACGCTATCATCCATTAACTCATCATATGCATCACCCACAAGCTAACAAATGTAGGTTCCGTTAAGTAAAAAAACTGATATTCTAGTATATTTTAATATTTAGAATATTTAGTATACGTTCTGGTGTATTCAAATATAGTTCTATATTCAAAATGAGAAGTTTTTTAGATGTTGTATTAAGGTTATTGCTTGATTCTAAGAATGTTATTCAAACATTGTTTATGTAACGTTTTTATAATGTTCCACAAACTACTTAAGAATAATGTTTCTGGTGTACGTGATATATAACATTGAAGAAATGTTCTACTGATGTTACCGCAAGAACTTCTTTAAGAACTTGAGAGAACTTTGAGAAAACTTTTAGAAAACATTAGTTGACGTTCTGAGAATGTTCTCTGTTAGCTGCATACTTTCTTCATACTCCCTATGTTCCACCCCTTCTTTTCCTGTTTCTTCCCTTGCTATGTGCCACCTGCTATGCTGGGCTCTCCTTTCCTTACCGCTCACTCTTCATCAGTTTGCAATAGTCTCCATGTCCCAAGCCCCACCCCACCTTGTTCTTTTAAGCTTCATCCCTATAGCAGTGTGTCTAACAGCCTTCTGACACATTGTCAATATTTGTGCTCCCCCCTACAGCTCCACATCCACACTCTCCCAGGACCTCATGCTGGAGAGGTTCAACCGAGGAAAAGCCAAGTTTGATAAGCCTGTCTCCATCCCCAGCCCCGGTACGTCAGACACACACTGCCCCCTGCAGACTGCAGTCAACAGTCTTCTTTAATTAGCCTCCCCATAGACGTGTTGGGCTTAATGAAAACGTTTCAGAGAAGTACAATACATTTTTTTAATATTTCTTTTGTTCTTCAGATCATTCCAGGTTGAGAAACGTGACTGTGGTCGTTGGATCAGACCTGGTACTGCCCTGCCATCTGGTTTCTAACTTGGCCCAACCCTTGTGGGAAATCAATGATCGTGAGCTCGCCCTAGTCGAAGGCGAGGCCATGGGGCCGCGGTTTGACAGAGCCCTCAGTTCCCTTGTTATCCCCCAAGCTGGTTCCCTTCAAGCAGGTCGCTATGTTTGCTACTCAGAGGAGCAGGGAGTGAAGTTTCAGACAGAAAGATACCAGGTGGCGGTGGTGGCCAGCGCACCTGTCTTCATGGAGGCCCGAGCTCCTGACGGCAGCATGGGTTTATTCTGGGTGCTGGTGATCACCTTGGGTGCTGCTTGCCTCATGCTGCTTATTGTTTCCCTGTACCTTCGTAGAAGACTGAAGCTGGCCCTGGGCAAGGGAGCTGAAATGAAGCCATTGGAGAGCACCCTAGTGTACCCCATTACCTTACCCAAAGAGCCAACCAGCCGTCCGCCATTCGTACCCAGCAAGATGGCCAACGATGAGGATCGATTCTGGGAAACAGGGGCTAATTACTACTACTCGGATGGGTCCCTTAAAATTGTGCCCGGACACGCCATGTGCTCCACTAGTAGCTCAGCCTCTCCAAGTGCCATTCCAGGTCAGCCCATCCACTCGCCAAGCAGGTTAAGCCTCACCAACATTCGAAACTCAGGCACCAACGGGTACATCCGCCTGAATCTGAGCACCGCCGGGGAGGAGAGAGCGAGTGGAGGAGCAGGAATGGGCATGGGAAGTGGACTCGGACTGGGTAGCCGGGAGAACGACTACTCCAGTCCATTCAAAGAGGAGCTGCGGAGAACCCTGCAGCAGAGGAGTGTCCTGCCTGATGCCAACCCAGAGGAGTCTTCTGTGTAGATCTCACAGAAACCACAGACAACGTCACCTACCTACCTCCTGCTTGGGGAACTCTCTCCATCCTCCTTCTCTCTTCTCGCGACCTATTCATTGTCTGCCAACATTCGTTCTATTTGAACTTTTGCCGTGGCAAACATCTTCCAAGCTCTATGGCCCATCACGCTTCACAACATTCCCTCGGATTACTCTGGTTCTCACACTTACTAACGCTCGTGGTTGCTTTCAATTTCAGCGACAACCAAGACTGAACACATCTAGCAAAACTTTTGTAAATGTCTGTATTTAAAGGACCAGATGACACAGCCTTGTGTTGAGCATGGCTAACAGGCAAACACAGGTACATCCCTGAGAGGAGCCCGACAAGCCAAATGTAGCTGTCAGTCTGATCTGTGTTAGGCAGAGTTTTGGCTACAGATCAAAATCATTTGGCAAGCTGGAGGATACAGAGCGCCATGCTTCTACTTTGACGCCCAAGTTGCCTGCCTCACTCAAGGCAGGTGTTTGGACAGGTTTCTTGTGCTTTTTGTGAAACGACAGTATGTTAGAGACGACAAAGAGGACAAAACACTAGATGACAATCACGTTCTTCTCTCAGGAGGAAAACAGGAGACATTTTTAAAGAGAAGAGAGGGACAAAAATTGAGCAAGCTGTAAAACAGAAACTGGTTTGGAACAATGGACAAATGCTTTGCCTTTCCTTCTTTACAGCTCAATAATCTTTTCTAATGTTGTATTTTTTCTGACAAAAAAAAATGTGTTCTAAGACTTGCAGCACTAATATATTGTGAGGTTTTTCATCTATTGCAACCTTTAAAGAAGGATTTCTGTTCTTTTTTACGATTACTAGTTTCATCCGAAATGTGACTAGCTGATGTTCTGATCCACCTCAGAATCCATGATTACCGATGGTAGTAGCATGAGGAAGGTGTGAACAGAATGTTGTACTGAGACTGTATTGGATCTGACAGCAAGTGCATTATTGTATATATTTGGCTTAAACTGCCAAATGAAGTACAACTCCAGTGTTTGCCTACATGATAAACCAGGTGAATGAAGCCACACGTTGGAATGAAACTTTGCATTTGGAACGCCCCGAGTCCCGTTTACCCTCAATGAACAGGATTCTTCAAAGATAAACAGTTTGGATGAGTTTGTTAATATGTCCAGCATAAGTGACTAAAAAGAGGCTTCGGCTGATCAAACACAAGTAAGACTACACCAAATAAACCAATCTGTTTCGTTATTTCACTTAGCATGCCATATTGCATCTCTATTTGAATAACATGTACAAACTATGAACTAACAGGTTATATCCCTCTTATCTGTTTCAGCGTGAGCTTTGCGACTTTTAAACAGAGACTATATACAAAACAGGGTGAAAACACAGAGGACATTTCATTCCTTTGACCTTGATTGTGAAGACAAATGAAGGATAGATGAATATACATTATTCATGACCCTGAGGGTGGAGAGGCACTGTGATTGGTCACCACTGGTCCATACTCTGTTGCATGATGTTTTGCAAGATGTGTACGTTTAACGATGCTCTCGTATATTTAAAAAGACAAAAAATGTCCTGTGCCTCTTCACCATGGGTGAAGCCAAAGCAGACTGCATACGTTTCCCCGTTTCCTTGTTTTCTTCTCTCGTTTATGTTCTGGAGTTTGTTCATTGCACAGAAATTTAGTGTTGTCTGAAATGTTTGATTTCTACTGCTCTTGTTTTGATGGAATGCTATTTTTGTGGCATGATAGCTTTACAAACTTTTCAAGCGACCTTCTATTTTGTCATCGCTTCCGTTTCAGTCTGTAATCGAATCTGTGCCACACAGCATAAGAGGGAAGTTTACACTGGTTAGAAAAGATCGTTGTACTACGATGTACGCTAAGAAACATGTACAGGATTAACCAGGACAGAGTCCGTTCTGCCAGGACTTCTCAGGGTGGGCTTCAGACTCTAAATCTTGAAAACGTGAAATCTTACAGTTGTTAATTTCATTAATTGCTTTGATAAAGTCATAATTAAGACCAATGTCCTTTCACTGAGTGACCAGAAGTGTTACGTATGCTTGTTTGAACCACGCATGGCTTTTTTTGTACTGACCAGTATTTCCTGCTTGATGAAAAATACGGTCATCTCCGCTAATTTCATCTCCCGTGGCTTTAAATTTGCTGTTTCTTTGTGGTTGCCGCTTTAATTTGTGTACTATGAATTCCTGCATTTTAAGTTTCTTTGAATTTTTTGTTGCTGTTTTCCTTTTAGGTAATTATGTTAAGTAACTTATTTTGCTTGTACAAAAAGTTGATATTTATTACCATTGTACATATGCCCTTATTTTTTATATATATATGTATATATATATATATATATACAGAAAATAAAAGTAGAGATCAGTTCACAGTGTGTAGGTTATGTGTGCTTTGTACTGCGTTCACATAACTTGAAAATAAGGAGTGTCATTCATTTGTAATGCATAATAGCCATGCGGGTTTTCATAAGGCTAAAAATATTACATTATATGTAATGCGCTCTGACTTCATAATATATGCACATAAATGGCGTGAAACGGGTGAATCAAAACAGCCAGTTATATAACACCGTTCAGCAATGACTTTATAAGGCCCTCTCTTAAAACTTAACAAACACTCAGAAGGGCTTGATGCCTAACCAGATTAAAATTGGCCAGAACCTCTGCAGAACAAACACAGCACTGAGTGATCACCTACTTTTCTCTCAATTCTTGTTCTTAATGTTTCTGGCCTTATTACGAATTATTTGTTTTTGTCCCTTAAGTGACGTGAAGATCTTGTAATCTTTACATGCACGTTGTCAGTAATTGTTGCACATTGAAGAAAGAGGAAAACAGTGAGAGCATTTTATTTCGAAACACTTCCCGGTTCCAGAACACGAAATTGGATTGGCTGGCGTTCTGTGATTGACAGATATGGCTGTCCCATCAGTGTACACTGCTGGAGTCCTCAGCAGTTGTGAAGATAACTGGATAGCTATCTTATCAGAATCAAAGGCTTCATGTATCTGTTGTCAGCCAGAGGCTGTTAAACGAGCTTTTGAAATGTCCTCGTGCAGACCTGAGATACAGAATGCCAATTTCAAGTCAATTCCACATGAACAATCCCACCCTACGTTTATCTTGTTCAATATGTCATTTTATATGGAAATATGTCACAATATAAAAGTATTATTGCAAATTCTGATGGTCAACCTTCAAGTTTTCTGGCCTTGTTACCTTAAATCGTTTGAAAGATTTCCAAGATATGGTTGCAGTAAGTTCAGCCAAACAGATCTCGGGCCAAGCAGACCTGACCTGACACCAAGGATGTTTGCCAAGCTC
>JAZGTI010017015.1:0-12437 GCA_036877585.1 Botia kubotai | reverse complement strand
GCCTGATGTGTTGACGTGTTTTGGTCAGCTTTTCACAACATCTTCCGGTTGCAATGTTTTAGGGTCACGACATCTTTGGGTTTGACCTTGAAGTGATTCTACAGAGGATCAACACGTGTAAAGTGCCGCACTGGTCCAAGATGGGCCGTCTAAGAAGAGCCACCATGCCCAAACTGGGGGTGAGAAGACCTTAGTCATACCAAACGATGGTTTTGTCCTACAAGCAATGTGCCCACATGGAGTCATGTGTGTATATATATTTAAATGTCAGGGTCGCAGTGGCTTTGCAGAGAAGAGCGCCACTTGTGGACGTCTGGTGTGTGACATTGAGATCTCTGCTAAAGAGCTGATCCGGTGTAAGAGTTATCATCTGACCGAGCTGGTGGCCCAGATCCTGAAGACAGAACGGGCGGTGGTTCCTCCAGAGAACATCAGGAACTTCTACAGGTTAGATGATCTAGCTTCAGGATACCTGCCATGATACAGCCTTTTAGTTTTCAGATATTGTATGGCATTATTGCAACTTGAATTCATTGTGTACTTCTGTTCTTCGGTTTACATTTCCATGTAAACTGGAACCGCATATCTTGTTTAATATGATACCTGTCATCAATCATGTTAATTGACTAAGTGTTGCATAGTCTAAGAAGTACACACTGTTTTAGTAGGCTGTGTAAATACATTACCGCCTCAAACCACCGAGACGTGTATGAGCCTTCGCATGCAATGACGGGTTGCATTTCTGATGCACGTCCGTGTCTTCAAATGGGTCATGGGTCGTAGTTATCATCAGTTCAGCCAACTTTGTATTCATAAATCAATTACAATCTTAGCATTCTTAGTATCACTAATTAGTATTAATATAAATCTAATGTACTAATTCATCTTAAAAACAATAAAACATGCAATAATACCATGTTATTTACATTTAATAATTTTTCTGTTTTCTGTTTTTCTTTTGAGTGTTTTCTTTTTGTTACACGTAACAATGCAACATTGTAAAAAGGTTCTATGTAAATCAAATTAAATCGAACGAAAACGGTTCCCTATTGTAGACTTAGTGTAAAGTTTCAGTTTTTCAATCTTGAATTTGTTTTCTTGTCAACAGCGACTCCCCCCACCTCCTCTATCTGCTGGAGCTCACCTGGCTGGATGCCAAACTGATCCTGCAGATCATGTGCGAGCTGAACGTGCTCCCATTGGCTTTGCAGATCACCAACATCGCTGGTAACGTCATGGTGCGCGATCAATATTCCCGTCGCTTGCTTCATAAACGCAACCGGATTTTAACGTGCCGTTTTTCATTTTTATGTATAACATGAATGTTTACTTTTCGGACAGTCTCGCACGTTGATGGGCGGACGCTCGGAGAGGAACGAGTTCCTGCTGCTCCACGCTTTCCATGAAAAGAACTTCATTGTTCCAGACAAGCAGTTCTTCAAGAAGCCACAACAAGATCATGTAGGAAATATTTTCCGTTAAGTGCATTATATTAATTAAAACATATTGGGCCTTATTAATTTTATTCAATTTGCTTAATTTGCTTAACTTTCGCTCTCAGGGTGACACTGATGATATTGACGCAGGGAAAGGCAAGGCCAACAAAGCGAGGAAGAAGGCAGCATATGCCGGAGGTCTGGTGCTGGAGCCAAAAGTTGGTGAGTGTTTAGTCGCTGTGTCCGCATAGTCTCGCCGTTATCCTGTATCTTTGTGCTCGCCATGTCATCTCATCTGTCTCTCGTCTCCAGGTTTCTATGACAAGTTCATTCTGCTGTTGGACTTCAACAGCCTGTATCCGTCCATCATCCAGGAGTTCAACATTTGTTTTACTACCATCGAGAGAGGAGCGTCCAACTCGCACAAGAAAGCTCAGGTGTGTGGGGGAAGGCTGCATAGGTGTTTGGGAGGTTTATTATTTTTGAGATATTGAGCATCCTGTTTCCATTTCCACGGTAACAGGAGGATGAGGATGAGATTCCAGAGCTGCCGGATCAGAGTCTGGAGATGGGAATTCTTCCCAAAGAAATTCGCAAACTGGTGGAGCGCCGACGTCAGGTCAAACAGCTGATGAAGCAGCAGGACCTCAACCCTGATCTTTACATGCAGGTAAATAAAGTTCCAGACAAAGTTATAGACAAAGTGTTTCGAGACCTATGCAGTTTTTTTTATATTAATATTACGGCTGAAGTTCAGTGATACTGCTGTAAGCGTTAGGAAAAAATATTGATTCTCCGATTTCAATCGATCTTTCGTTTAATGAAACATTATCGATTCAGGAAATCCCTGAATCGATTCTTAATGTGTGCGCTTTAGTTAAGAAGATGTGAATACTATATTGATAACTTATCAGTATCGAATCATATTAAAGCATCTAAATAAGAATGGAATCCAATCACCAAATTGGTCGCAACACCCAGCTCTAGTAAGTGCTCTTATGCATACAAACCTGATGGTGAATCTCCTCTCACAGTATGATATCAGACAGAAGGCCCTCAAGCTGACCGCTAACAGCATGTATGGATGCCTGGGATTTTCCTACAGTCGCTTTTACGCCAAACCTTTGGCAGCACTGGTCACTCATAAAGGAAGAGAGGTATGTGTGACATGCATTCAACATTGTATTTACAGCGTACATGTAGATGCCAATTCTGGGACAACACAGCATTAAAGTTGTATATTTACTGAACCTTGCCATATATGTAGTGAAACCTCTGTGTTGGGTAAAAATACAGTTATTGATATGGACTTTTTTTAATTAAATTGTGTTTTAGTGAAAGTGTGTTTTTGGTGTTAAAGGTCACCATTTCACTTAACGTTTTGTGACATGATTTTTTTAAAAGTACAGGTATTCCATGTTCCAGGTAGTCTCTCAGTGTCATAAAGCATAAATTAAAAAATATAGGTTGTTTCGACTTAAAATTTCATATCAAATCCCCCTTTGCTTGATTTCTGTATGTTTACCATAACAGTCAGGCCAAAATCAAAGGACTTTTTACTTTTTGCCCAATCCTGCTCCTGAAGGCACGGGGTCCTCCACAGTTTAGCTCCAACCCTAATCAGACACACCTGAACCAGCTAATCAAGGCCTTACTAAGCAGAATAGAAACTTCCAGGCAGGTTGGAGGTGAACTCTGCAGGACACTGGCCCTTCAGCAGTAGGATTGGCCACCTGTCTCAGAGTATCTAATAAATGCCTTTAGTGATTCCCCCTTCTGCAGTTCCCACATTGTTCCACAAGAGTGCAGTCTAAACCCAGCCTTCCATGCATGTTTATGCCAGCTTGCTCCTCAGGCCTCTGGCTCTGATTTCACTCGCCTCCTCACGGGCATCTGTTCTCCTTTGTGCTTTAACCAATTTGACTGATCTCTTGCTCCTTTCATGCCACCCCCTTGGTATGATTGCCGGCTACCTGCTCTTGACTTTAATGAGACCAGACTTTGAAAGGCCAGTGGGGTGTAGCAATACAAACGGTGACACATTCACGCTCATTCGTCTCTCTTTTTCCACACTGCTGCGGGGCGGTGTGGGGTATTGTTCGAAATTGGGGGGGAACCAGTAATTACAATCTCTTTGCATTAGCCTCAGTATTCACCGTGCGAGTTTCCGCTGCCTCGCTTGTGCCAGAGGAGCTGGAAAAAAGCGTTCCATAAATGAATAATTCCAAAGCTTATTCCCTAACAATAGGAAAAATGAAACGGAATGCTGAATCAACTGGAATTAGGTGAAGATTGTAACGTGGATTTCGCATGTGAGGCTTCAGCTGTGCGGTTCTAATCCACTTCTGTGAATATTAATATGCGTTTTTTTCCTAAGTTGAGGGAGCACAGCTTGACTCAAGAGCCCTAATTACTCTGATTAGTCTTATTGTGATACATATTCTCCACTGTCAACCTATGTGGCATCGGACCCAACGCTACAATCTTTCTAGAGAGATGAATGAAAATTGGAAGGGGGCGGGAGCAACAAATACTTGCTTGTTGCTTTACGTTGGCCCTGGCGTTCATGGCATAATTTGCGTACTTGTGTATTCGGTTGCCATTTATATTTTGATTGAGTAGCTTCATTTATGTGCTCGCGCAGTTGAGAAGCATGTTAGCGATACGCTTTGGTGTTTTTTTCCATGTCAGTAAAGATGCTTGATTTGGCCCCCGTGTCGATGCCCTCCTGAGCTACTCGTCTTTCCCCAGCTGCCTGATTTGTCTAGGGTAAAGGGGTCAGGACAAGCCCCCGATTCTCAGCCTGTTCAAATATATGTAGGTTCCCAGCTAACAATTTTAGAGCGTTACCCTTTTTGTTGCTTAATGGAAACAATGTTGTTTTGAAAGTTCTAGGAATGTTCAGAACGTCTTTTTTTAGGTATTATATTAACGTTATTGCGTGGTTATAAGAACACTATTCAAACATTTTGAAAAACAATTTTTAAACGTTCCGTTAACTATTTAAGAAAAAATGTTTTATGTATGACATTAAAAGACTTACTAGTAAGTAGCAAAGTTTTTGATAACTTTTGAGAGAAGTTTAGGAGAACGTTAGCCAACATTTTGAGAACGTTCAATGTTAGCTGGGTTGGCATCAGCTTCCGGGTTCCAAGGGATTAAGTGCATGATGTGTCATAGAACATTTCAAATTTTAAGAGGCCAATTTTCCTTCCCCGTCTTCCACTGGTGCCAGAGATGCAGAATGTTGGTCGTAACCGTTGTCTAATTTAACAATCGAGTTTTACGATCGTCAAACACTAAATCGTGTCAGTCAGATGGTGAGTTGGCTCTGTCTTCTGTTGGATGACCTGCTGTCTACACCATCATTGTTTTGGAATAAGAATTACAGGCGTTCTGCTTTTAATAGAGTTAACTAATGCTTTCTGAGAAGCTAGCTTAGTGCTAACCTGCCACAGGCGTGTCAATTCAGTCAGCAGGTGCTGTAAAGTCCAGAGGGACTGGGGTGGAGAAGTTTAAATGAGCTGTATTTGCTGTTTGGTTAGGAATTAAGTAAGTTGCTTCAGGCATTGCCAATTAAGCACCTCGCCACACTTAAAAATTGTCTGTTTGTGTCTTTTGGTTATTTTTGTCAAAAAAAAAATTCTAAAAATGAAGGGTTTAATGGCATCGTATTAAAATTTTTGGTAGAAGGTAGAACTCCTCCTAATCCATAGAAGAGCTTTAAAAAGCAAAGCCTGATGGTTTCTCACTGTAAATATTTGAGGTTTCTTTTTTAAAACTTTGTCTGCGCAGACCGGTTCCTTCTGAATGGCGAGTGGGATTTCATAACGGTGATTTAGACCTTGTGATTTGGCTGATTGTTACGTGACAACTCTGGGGAAATCCCCTACTGGACCAGTTAGCAAGAGCCAACCACGTTCAGCTAGCGCTCGCGAGGTGACGTTCCGTGGCCCTTGACCTTTCCAGGGAAACATTTGTTCTGGTGCGAACCCTGCACGCCCCTGGTATGACATGCATGCCGTGGAATAGGCGTTTAGGGTTTCATGCTGAGGGGGCTGTCCTGATTGATGTGGCTAAATTTTATTTTCGGTTCTTTGTGCGGCGGCCAGTGTGAAAAACTGCGCTACAGCTGTGAGCTAGAGGGGGGAAGGGTTGGGTCTAGGGTTAATCGAGTGATGTTTACAAGTTCTGTCGCTACAAACTGCTGACGTTTCTGGAACGTCGGTTAGCCTGGCTTCTCACCCCACCTTGCCGCCGGTCCCGGACGTCTTTTTACCTAGTTTAGGGGAATTAAAAAGGGTAAAAAAACATGTCCTTGTGCTACAGATTCTTCAGATATTGTGCGGCTGTTGGCTGGGTGAGGCGGACCATGGTGGTGATAGGAGAGGGAACGGGTTGAGTTAGGTGTCATCTGAGTAAACATTGTCTTCTTGCCGTCCTCTCAGACAACACTTGCAGTTGTCAGAATTACAAAGGTCGTTTTTAACCTTCCCAGAATAAGACATAAGTGCCCCCCCCCCTCCTCCACTGTAGACATTGTTGCACGCACTGTTTGACCCTGTGGTCTTTGCTGGTGGATTTACTCCTGATATCGGTGGACTTAACAAATAGTCACATGGGCGGGGGAATATTTTTGGGTTTGAGCGCGAGCCATAGCTTCACATCTCTCGCAAGTTCCTTCAGGAGCTTTGCACCTTTTAATTTAGGCCGGCTTGGCGAGCGAGGTGTTATTCTGAACTAATTCCCTCTCGGCTTTGGCGCGCAATCTTTTAATGTCGTTTGCGATTTAACGACAGGCGTTTGCTGTCGCTTTACCCATTTGTAGCTTTGAAAGGCTTTTATTGCAACCCGTAATTCTCACGCATCGTGACTGACGCAGTGAAAGAAACATTGCTTCGAACCGAGGGCCGGGTTCAGTTTGTTTCTCATGTAATGAGGTCATCTGTCTCTCAGACTGTGATATCGCTCTTGTTAATGAATAGGTGGAAAGAATCACGTCACCCTACCCCACGTGTTGAGCCGTCACTCAGTGTTCAGATCATGCAGATTAGTCCAGTAAACTGTGAAACAGCGTTGTTTACACCGCAGCCTCCTCTGAGAATAAGGCAGAACAAATCGCTGCTTGTCGATGCTCAAGTTAATCAATTAGATCCAAGATACGCAACAGGCATGGTTTGTTCTTCCTGTTAGCTTTTATTTTGTTGCCTCTAACATGATGCCTGTTTATGATCAGGATGGGCATTCTGGTTTTTTAACTTGGCTGGATGTCCATCTACGTTTTCTGTTTGCATTGAATTAATGTTTTACACCTTTCAGCGCATGAGCATTGTGTTTAAGTTCCTTTAAATATACATCGTCTTGCTTAAAGACAATGGTAAATGGTTAAGGTGATGTAAGGTAAGGTAAGATGTTTTAAGATCTTTGGGATCTGATCATCGTAACCGTTTTCGTGTACGCATTGTCAATTGCAATTAATAAATAGTTAAGTCACAGCTGATGTTCTTATGAACCATCAATGCTAACTGACCCTTCATGTGAATCAAAGCTTTCATCAGATTCTGTGTTTGTTCGAGGCTTTGGGAAGGGAACGCAGTTACGCCCTTTAGCACAATATTTTTACCTCCGGTTCTAGATACCTGAAGTGATTTCGGGCGGTCGTGTTCAATCAGAGAGAGGATTTGCAGGGATATTTTACCCCGTAGAGCACGGACTTGATGTGATGAACCGTTTGCTTCCACACGGCCAAGAATTTGTAGGCACATGTGTGGATTTTTTTTGTGTCTTTATAAATTACTGACGCTGTACTGTTGTCTCTGCATGGCTGTGCGTTCGCCGTCATGACTTCCTGTAGACCGTTCATACATTGTCAAAGAGATGACTTTGTTTGCTTCACAGATGTGGGAATCTAACTAAAAATGTGTTTGTATGCTATGAGGGCAATTCATTTGAGGTTTTAAAACCCCGGGTGTACGCGTCTCAGCTCCTCTAGGGATTAGATATGGAGATGACAGTGGACGTATTTCACCCGACTGTGCCGTGTGTCTCTTGCTATTTCGGGCGAGGGCTGTCATCCTCAAAATGCTTTGCAGCAGAACGCTTCTCAAAACAATCGTCACCAGATACTTTCTTTAACATGGTTTCTGTGCCGCTGCGGGGCTTAAAATGCTTGCTATGATCTGCACCGAAGCCAGCAGGAGGCCGGATGCCGTCCGGGTGAGCAAATGGCATTATAATGCAGAAAGGAATGAACCGTTTACAAGAGTAGCCGCAGACGTCGTTTTTTCTCTATAATCATTCCACAAGCTGCTTGAAATGGTTTGTAGGAGATAAATGAATGTGTTAATGACAGACCTGTTGATTAGGGCAAAAAGATGGAGGGCCTTATGGGTAGCCGGAGGCTCGGTGCCAAAAGCTACTGTTGTGTCCGTCAAACTAGATCGAAGCCAGCTGCATTTGGCGGGGTGGTAGTTTAAACACTGTTTTAGCTTTGGGACCCTCTGATAGCAAGTGTTTATTGGAGTCAATTTGGAATCTAAGACAATTTGGAGAAGACATTTGCAACTGTTAAACTTCTGTAATGCAACATTTTAAGTGACGAAAATGACGTTTTCATTTATCAAGATTTGTAGTGTGCAATATGATATTATTGATTAATAGGTTTGATATAAAAAAGACCACTTCTGTGGTAAAAATAAAAAATAAAAAGATTCTCCATCAATTTTAATCACACTTCAATTTAATTTGAATTTGAATGTAAATGCATAATAAATGTTATAAATGAACTGTAATGTCATGTTTTGCTGCATTACTCCATTACTCATTAGGAAAACAATATTACTTGGAAATTCTACTGTTCTGAGAACAGCTGAACTGTTGTCATGATGTTGACCAGTGCGGTAACACCATGGGCATTAACAAATAATCGAAATGGCAGCCTGTTGATTTTAAGTTCCGCTTTACTTCACAGGTGATTTTAATAGAGAACTTTTGGCTTATGAGTGACATTCAGAAAGCAGCTGAGTTAAAGCAAGGGGTGTTTACTGATGCATTGAAGAACAATTAGTCATCTCTGTATTTTACTCAGAGGTGTGTGTGTGTGTGATAGAAACATTAGGGATCTGATGGTAGGCTCCATAATGACCCTCTTCTGACTCCTTATCATGTCACGCTCCAGAGGCGTCCACTCGGTTTCTGACGGAGAGGGTCCCGGTCTCCTTTCCTGTCCTTCTTCCGGGCAGTTTGTGCTCCGCCACGGCTGCTAATTCACTGAGCTTTGTAATTACAGTCTACTTGGCACTTTTGCCCGCAGCTTGACAGAGACCTTGGGAAAGGTTAAACAAGACATTGTCGGCCTGCTGGACAAAAGCACAGAAGGGCCAGAACATGGACAGAGCAGAATAGTCAGTGCTGTCATAGTGTTGTGTATTTCTTCACTGTTAGTTTGATTCACTTTGTATTCAGTGCTGACAGGTGAGGGTCAATATAACCAACTTAAAAAACAATCAACCACAGATCATTTTAGTCATGCATTTATATACCACAACAACTGGGAGTGTGTGTAGATTTTGTAATCTAACAGCCAGTCAATCAGATGGAAACTGCCAATTCTAGTCAGCAATATTCATCAGTTAGTGTGTGAAAACACCATGGACTTCTAATCTAAGACTCAAATGTATGTCGTCTATACATAACTATTAATGATTTTTCAATAAATAAAATACATACAGCTCACGACAGAGTGCCTTGTTAAGAACATTCTGGATCTCAAAATGTGTGTTAATGTTGTAAAGTGTAGGTTTAGTTTGAACAGCTAAGATTTGCAGACGCAGTCACCGGACCCCGACGTCAGGGCCTCTGTGGCCACTGTATGTTTACTCTCAGATGTGTTGGTCGGTATGCGTTTTAAGACGAGCCGCCCCGTCCCTCTCTCACTTCTGAGGCATGCTTTAAACGACTTGTCTTTCAGCAGGGCTCATCACCCCACCCTCAGCTTGTCTCTGTTGTCATAATATACGGACATATGGAATATACGGAATATACAGAGGCCATGGAAAACCATACTAACATAATCTGACTCGTCGCTATAAAGCCTCTTTTCTGCTGCTTTTCTCTGTTGCAGTTTCTTTCTTTCCCATTTATTTTATCTCTGGTTTTTGATCAGCATCTCACTGTCAGCATTCACAGTGGGGCTATATGAATATTGTACAGTGTACAGTTAAATTGGTTGCATTGCAAAGTGGCTGTAACTTTATGGTGCCACGTGAAAATCTTGCGTCCGCTTAAGGTCAAGACACACTCTCTCTCTCACACACGGACAGATGTAAGACGTGTTAGTGTGGGCCCTTAGGGTACATTCTGGAGCGCTGGGTAAAAAGTATGTGAATGGTACCTGGATGTATCGAACTTTGTTCCATTACTCAGAATTTTATGGAGACTTGGGGTTATTTGACTTAACCAAAAAGCAATCACCTACAGAACACCATAGTAACCTCATAGTACCAAAATAAAAACCACTCTGTAAGCTTTATCAAAGCCATAGCAACACCTTGGCAACCACTCAATCTAAGAAAATGTGAATTAATTAATTAACCATCTTGAATAATGAGAAAACCGTGCAGCAAACCACACAATGTGGGATCTTTAATCCTGCCTAATTAAGTGTGTGTTACCGTGTATCTTGGGGTGACCTTGACTGTTAGTTAATGCAAAAAGCTATTCTGTTATTACTCCGATCTGACCTCCTGCTTCCCTTAGGGAGGCATGTTAAACCTCATAAAGCATGCTTAAGTCCTGCTCCGGTTTCAAGGAGTGGAGCTTCCCGTGCTCTGAAATAGCTTCGTCCTTGTCCCTCTTGGGGTCTGGGCTTGGCTCTGAGGGGCATGAATCCCAGTGTCTTCGTCAATTGCTGTTGACAGGCTGTAGGGTGTCCCGCCTCTTGGAGGCCTCAGATTAGCACCCCTTATTTCCATGCCGACCCCCTCACGAGTCCCTCTCCCACAGAGGTCACCCTGCATGCCTGCACAGCAGCAGTCGGGTGTATGTTTAAGGCTGGACACCCTGTGTAAACAGTCCGTGTTGGTGTGACACTTCAGATATGTTCTGTCTACCTGTTACTGTCTGTCTCACGGGGGGATGAGGCTTTTTGGCATTTTATTGAGGTTAAAATAGATAAATGACAAGAAAGAGGTAAAGGTGAAAGATTTTATGCTTCTTAAACTGAAAATGCTGAACAAATAAACAGTCAGTGGAAGCTGGATTCAAACTCGCATCTCCCACATGAGCACCACAGCACAATGTAGAGAACGTGTGCCAACCGCTAGGCCACAGCTCACCTTTTGTCTCTGTCTTTTTTTATTTTGCCTCTTATGTTCCCTCCCCTCGTGCTACACTTCTACCTCCCTCTGTCTGCTCTTCATCGTTTTCTTTTGTTTCTCTTTATTTTTCCCTGACAGCTGTGGTTTACGTGGGTCTCCCTCTGCAGCTGGACAAGCCTCCCTCTCGCTCTCCCACACATCATGCAGTCCAGTGGTGATTAAGGCTATTAGGCCTTATAATGACTCGGCTGGTGTGTGGGTTTGGAGCCCCATTTCAGTGCAGCTAATAGACCTCTTAGCCAATTATCCTCCATTTAGAAGCAAATCACAGAGGCTTTTTCTCTCCCCCTTTGATAAATGTTGAATTACTGAATAGATTTGCTAATTAAATTCTTTGTGTGTTTTGCATGTGCGAGTACTTGCGTTCGTGTTTTGAAGGCCGTGTGTGCGCTGTCATTTTTGTTCATAGTAGTTCTTGCTGATAGCTGTATGTTCACCGACGCGAGCGGTTTTGTTTGCCGTTCCACTTTGACCGATTTGAAATTGATATTGTTCTCCACTCGCTGTGATTCCGTGTTTTGTGTTTATTGTGTTGTGCCGTGACACGCCGTCTTTTGTCCCCCACAGATTTTGATGCACACCAAGGAAATGGTGCAGAGGGTGAGTCGTGATTAGCGCACGTTACCGTAATAATTAAGCGGCAATTGCCATGTTTGTTATTTGCGAGCCGCTTGTGGGCCTGACGGCTCATGCTGCTTCTCCTGCAGATGAATCTGGAGGTCATATATGGAGATACTGACTCCATCATGATCAACAGCAATAGTACCAACCTGGAGGAGGTCTTCAAACTGGGAAACAAGGTAAGGGTGCGGATTAACTGGAAGGCGGGGGTTCTGCGCATCTCGCAGGAAAACGCAGTCTTTGTGATGCGCTAATGCGCACACGAGTATGACACTAATGATAGAGACATCGCTGACAGCGAGCGAATTAAACCAGCCATTCTGTTAGAACAGGGATGAACCAAACGTCACTGTAACTGGCGCCTATGAAATAAATGCGTGTGTGTGTCCAGGTGAAAAGCGAGGTGAATAAACTCTACAAGCTCCTGGAGATTGACATCGACGGCGTGTTTAAGTCTCTTCTGCTGCTGAAGAAGAAGAAATACGCGGCACTGACGATAGAGCCACAGGGAGACGGCAAATACACCACTAAACAAGAGCTCAAGGGCCTTGACATAGTGCGCAGGGACTGGTGCGACCTGGCCAAGGAGTGCGGCAAGTCAGTGCACTCCAGTTCGCTTCTGTTCTGAATCTGGTCAGACACTATTTTCCGGCGAGTAGCGTCATGCTTAGATGTGTAATCCAGTGTAAGACTGATCAAAACCTGCTGTTTTATATCTTAATTTTGCAGATTTACGTATCTGATCCAGTTCAGGCAGCGTGACGTGAAGCGCAAAAGTGAATTCAAAACGCTTTTACAGAATTTGCCGTTTTTGGTTTAACCGTTTCGTTTTGTAATTCATGTATAAATTAAATCCAAATGAGATGTTTTACCAAAGTGTAATCGCCTGGTATTTTAGAATCTGTCACAAAGTGTTTTTGGATCATAACATGACTGTGCCAAAACATGTTATTGTCACATGTTTAAATTGTGTTTAGATGTGCATTTCCTGTGTGTCTGACAT
>JAZGTI010017014.1:0-10409 GCA_036877585.1 Botia kubotai | reverse complement strand
GCAAAGATTGCATCTGTAGTGCTCTTTCTGGGCATAAAGCCATACTGCTGCTCACAAATACCTACTACCCTCCTTAACCTAGCTTCCACTACTCTGTCCCATACCTTCATTGTATGTCTCATCAACTTTATGCCTCTGTAGTTGTTGCAACTCTGCACATCACCCTTGTTTCTAAAGATAGGCACCATTACACTCCTCCTCCATTCCTCACGCATCTTCTCACTCACTTAAATCCTGTTAAACAATCTAGTAGGAAATTCCACTGCTGCCTCCTCTAGACATTTCTACACCTCCACCGATATCTCATCAAGCCATGCTAACTTCATTTGTACTAATCTTTTGAACTTCTTGCTCCACATTGTTTACCTCTTCTACCCTTTTCTCCCTCTCATTTTCCTCATCCATCAACACTTCAAAGTACTCCTTCCATCTTCTCTGTACACTCTCCTCACTTGTGAGCACCTTTCCATCTCTATCCTTAATAACACTAACCTGCTGCACATCCTTCCCATCTCGATCCATCTACCTTGCTATACTATACAAGTCCTTCTCTAGTGTCTGACCTAGTGTAGAGCTCATCATATGCCTTCTGCTTGGCCTTAGCCACTTCCCTCTTCACTTTGTGCCACAGATCCTTGTATTCCTGTCTACTTTCCTTAGTCTTTTCCATGTCCCACCTCTTCTTGGCTAACCTCTTCCTCTGTATACTATCCTGAACTTCCTAATTCCACCACCAAGTCTCCTTATCTTCTTTCCTCCTTCCATATGACACACCTAGCACCTTTCTTCCTGTCTCCCTGATCACTTCTGCTGTAGTTTGCCATTCATCTAAAAACACTAGCTGACCGCCCAGAGCCTGTTTTAACTCATGTCTAAATTTTTCACAGTATTCTGTCTTTTTCAGCTTCCACCACTTGGTTTTCTCTACCTTTGATCTATTCTTCTTCCAGACCAACATCTTTATTCTACACACCACTATCTATGCTGTGTGGTAACACTCTCTCCCACCACAACTTTACAGTCACTAATCTCTTTTAGATCGCTTCGTCTACATAAGATGTAATCTACCTGTGTGCTCTTTTCTCCACTTTTATAGGTCTTTTATAGGCATTTTATAAATGCTCCTCTTCGATCTTACTACATGCCCAAAGTCCTGTTAAAGCAGAGAAGCGTTGTTTCTTAAGGCTAGACAAATAATATTTCTTAGATCCTAATCAAGTCTTGATCATAAATGCATAAATTATTTTAAGGTGTTTGACATGTAGAGAGCATGTCAACTTTTTATATAAATTTAAGAAGAAAAAATGTTAATCATCCAAGTTTTGTTAGTTTTGTTAAATTCTGTTAGTTTGGCAAATTTATGCATTTTGTTGGGCCTCAAAGAAATATACAGCTGGGTATCGTCAACATAGTAATGAAAACTAGCTCTATGTCTCTTAATAATTGCTCCCAGAGGTAGCATACACAGAGTGAAAAGCAGCCCTGTGGCACTCCATACTGACCTTGTGATCAATATGACACCTTTTCACTTACAGCAACAAACTGGAATCAGTGAGATAAATATGATTTCAACCATGCCAGTGCATTTACATTTATGCCAACATCATTTTCAAGCATATTCAGGAGAATGCTGTGGTCAATATTGTCAAAGGATGCACTAAGGTTGAGTAGCACTAGAAGAGAGATCAACCACGATCAGCTGAAAAGAACAATCATTTGACACTGATGAGAGTAGTCTCTGTACTATGAAATGGTTCAAATCCAGACTGAAAATTCTTGCAGATACCATTTCCAGGAAAAATATGTGTGAGGACACCAAGTATTTTTTAAAAATAAAAGATACATTTGAGATGGGTTTTTTTAATAAGATGTAAAGATCTCAATTTTGGGTTACTGTTCCTGTTCCTCTTCCCTCTCTGGATAAGTGTGCTCATTATTGTGTTTTTAGACCCTTGTGTCTGCATGTTTATGATTTCTTCTCTAAGAGTATCTATTTTTTAATATTAAAGAAATTCGTGAAATTAACTGCCATGATACTGACAACTGTCAGAAGCAGTTGACGCATTATTTTTGGTTAATTTAGCTACTGTATTAAATAAATATCTAGGGTTGTGTTTATTTTGGAAAGATTTAAACAAATAGCTTTGTATGGTCTTTCTGTAATTTTAAACACTCTCTTTCCATGCTGTATGTAAACTTCTAGTTTTGTTTGCTTCCAGTTATGCTCCATTTTCCAGGCTGTTCTTTTTAGGATGTGAGTACGCTTGTTATACCATGGCGTTGGGCTGCTGTCCTTTATCTTCTTTAACCGTAGAGGAGCAACTTTGTCTAAATTGTTAGAAAAGAGGGAGTTAACATGCTACATTATGAAGGTTTAGAGTTTAGAATGTCTTTGAAAGCCAACCCCAATGCATCTTTCTCATTATCCACATGGATGTTAAAATCACTAAAAATTATGACTTGATCTGTGGCCAATACTACTTCTGATAAAAAGTCAGCAGATTCTTTGAAGTCTATGTGGTACCCTGTTGGCCTGTAAACAGTAGCCCCTATAAATGACAAAGTCGATGAAGTAAACACTAAACACTAGATGAAGTTATATTAAGCACTATTACTTCAACAGCACTTTACTTCCTGTCCATTTGATTTTTGGATGCACATTTAGGTTATGCTTTTGCAGACAGAGATCTAATATTCAGCAAACCAAGCCTTATTAGTTTTTTGTTTGTATTATGTATCCTTTTTATTAGTTTAACATTGATTAAATTGTCATTGAATTGTTTACAGGGTTTTTTGTATTTGCCATCCTGGGGGACAGACTGTTAGGAATCCGGACTCCTATGCTATGCTGGGAATCCAGACTCTTTTGTATCACACTGCTGTCTGCACTTGTCGTCACCTCATTTCTACGGTTAGTGTTTGTGTTGTTTTTGTGTTTGTTTCTTTATTAAAATACCATATTTTGGCCATATTTTTTCAACAGGTCAAGTCTACGCCAAAAACTTTTCAGATTATCTATGAAGTATAAATTATAATAGATAACCCAGCCATTTAGTGATGACAGTCTGCTATGTATTTTGTCACTGTGATAAGCAGCGAGGGGGGCTAGAGCATATTACAGTGTCCAACATTGTATTAACTATCTTTAGTGATCTCCGACTGACAGAGATGAACATCATTTGTGCCAACATGTATAATAAACTTACTAAACATTAGGTTTTGATTTAGCCAGCACATTTAACTTGCTTTGATGTTGGGTGCTCTGGCTCCAAGTAAACAATTGACTATAGTGGCTGGTGCCTCCGTTTTCACATTCTGTACAATAGAACGCCGATAATTAGGGGACTTTCAACAGGTGTCTCAGTGGATGCATCACTGAAGAATTAGTCTGCAAACTGTGCTTTTCAACATGGACTTGTACCTGCAGAACAACCGAAGGATTACCTGGAGCTACATCACAAAGCATACAAGATGAGTTTCTCAAAAAGCTTTATAGAACTGAGATAGAAAACATCTTTGTTTAAACACTTCTGATTAAGGGGAAACACCTACCCTTCATTGAATTTATCAGGACTTACTGGCTCCCAGCTCATTGGCTCCTTTGTCTCTGCTAGTTCTGCTAGGTCCTATAGCTCTGCCATGGTCCCTGGCTTTGTCCATCCCTCAGAAGCCTCCGCTGCTTTGGCTGGTATATTGAAGCTTCTCGGTTCCACCCTCATTGCAGACTTCACCTCATCAGCACAGCTCCGTCAGGCAGATTTCCTGGCGTCACCTCAGTCCATCTAATGTAATCATGTTGAATTAGTAAATGAAAATCCCTGTTATATAACCTTTTTATCTTTTACTGTGAAATTTCACATCTCTTTATATAATAGCACTTGAGCACCTTTTCAGGTAATGGCAATGCTAGTGTTTTATGAAAAAATGGGAACTATAGGTCCCCTTTAACAACGTATGTAGACATGCTGAATTGACTTGTATTTGTGGTGTTCATGCTTTTGGATGAATCACAACTTCATGTATTGCAAACCCTGTCATGTCTAGTATCAGAATGATCCTCAGTAAGATGTAAGATCAACCTTACCAAAACCTGCTTCTGATACATCTTTGCACTAATCCTTTTTGAGTCAAACTCTCAGAACTCGGCAAAAACTTCTCAAATTCAGACATGCTCATCTCTCTCTCTCTCCACATGCATATAGATTTTTGTGCAACACTAAATCAATGCAAATTTGTTGCAAATACATTTTTTAACGTATTTTTTAACTTATGCATACATACACTGTATTGCCAAAAGTATTCGCTCACCCATCCAAATTATTGAATTCAGGTGTTCCAATCACTTCCTTGGCCACAGGTGTATAAAATGAAGCACCTAGGCATGCAGACTGGGCCGCTCTCAGGAGCTCAGAAAATTCCAGCGTGGTATTGTGATAGGATGGAACCTGTGCAACAAGTCCAGTCGTGAAATTTCCAGCTACTAAATATTTCACAGTCAACTGTCAGTGGTATTATAACAAAGTTGAAGCGATTGGGAATGACAGCAACTCAGCCACGAAGTGGTAGGCCACGTAAAATTACAGAGCGGTGTCAGCGAATGCTGAGGCACATGGTGCGCAGAAGTCGCCAACTTTCTGCAGAGTCAATCGCTACAGACCTCTAAAGTTTATGTGGCCTTCAGATAAGCTCAAGAACAGTGCGTAGAGAGCTTCATGGAATGGGTTTCCATGGCCGAGCAGCTGCATCCAAGCCATACATCAAGTGCAATGCAAAGCGTTGGATGCAGTGGTGTAAAGCACGCCACCACTGGACTCTAGAGCAGTGGAGACTCATTCCCTGGAGTGACGAATCACGCTTCTCCATCTGGCAATCTGATGGATGACTCTGGGTTTGGGTACAAGAACGGTACTTGTCTGACTGCATTGTGCCAACTTTGAAGTTTGATGGAGAGGGGATTATGGTGTGGGGTAGTTTTCAGGAGCTGGGCTTGATCACTTAGTTCCAGTGAAAGGAACTTTGAATGCTTCAGCATACCAAAAGATTTTGGACAATTCCATGCTCCCAACTTTGTGCGAAAAGTTTGGTGATGGCCCCTTCCTGTTCCAACTTAACTGCGCACCAGTGCACAAAGCAAGGTCCATAAAGACATGTATGGGCAAGTTTGGTGTGGAAGAACTTGCCTGGCCTGCACAGAGTCCTGACCTCAACCTGATAGAACACCTTTGGGATGAATTAGAGCAAAGACTGCGAGCCAGGCTTTCTCGTCCAAAATCAGTGTCTGACCTCACAAATGCGGTTCTGGAAGAATGGTCCAAATTTCCCATAAACACACTCCTAAACCTTGTGGAAAGCCTTCCCAGAAGAGTTGAAGCTGTTATAGCTGCAAAGTGTGGGCTGACATATTAACCCTATGGATTAACAATGGGATGTCACAATGTATGGATTAACAATGGGAAGCTCATATGCGTCTAAAGGCAGATGAGCGAAGTATTGCCCCTTGTTACTAAGATGATTTTAAGGTGGTGGTGGTTAGTGAATTCTTAATACTGCCATTCTATGTTGTTTTTTATTCTTTCTTTACTGCTTTTACATTGTATGCATTTTTTTGTTTAGTGTTTCTGTTTTGTTTTATTGTAGTGTATGTTCTCCCTTAGTTTAGTTTAATAAACATGTATTCATATTCACTTGCAAATTGCTTCTGTGTTTACTGCTCACAAACATCTCAATTACAGCTGTAATTACCCCTCAATTACCCCTGTTTTCTGATGGAGGTACATTGTGTTGATAAAGACAATAGTAATTCGTCCTTCTGAGCTTTAGAAAAGACCAACAAAAGGTGGCAATTTGCATGCCAGACTTCACCCCAGATATCTAGGTTTAAGGGGAGCCGGCTTGCATCCATGCATTCAGCTTGTGCTAAGGAGCAGAACAGACTCTTTCCATCCTCCCTGACCTTGCACAGTACCTGTGCAATGAGACATGAAATATCACAGGGGCAGTGGGAATTCTTCAAATCTACCCGTGCTAGCAGCTCTGTGCGACTACCACACGGTGGGTGCCATGGTGCCAACACCTCCTTGGGACTTGATCTTGCAGCCAATACTGGAGCAGTCTCAAATGCCTAAACCAGAGCGAAACTGCCACCACCACATCAAGATCGTTCAAATGCTTATGCCCTAAAAGGAGAAAAGGCATCTTTTGTGACTGAAGCCACAAGGCAACGGGGCAAAAGGGGAGCACTTAGAACTAGTGTGCTCGAATGAGCATGATGGGAATGACAGTTCTGTGGGGCTTTAGGTCTTGGTGGACAACTGCTATCGATCCCTGCATATCTGTAATGGAGCTCACCGCATTTGAACATTTCTTCAAATCAATATTGAATTTTCTGGACATTTGCTGGGTGCATGCATTAATTGATCATTATTGTTAATTTTGCAGCATCAGGTAAACGCTACAAACATGCATAACTAATAACTGTTAAAGACTCATGACACAGATTAATATCAACCAAATAGGCGGGTTTATTAAAATGAGAATATGGAGATGGAAAGAGGTGAGTACTGGAAAATATCCAGTCCTTAAGCAAACAGATGAATATACTGACAGGCAGATGGTTTACCAGGAACTGGTTTCAGGGGATGGATGGATGTAGGTAGACTGAGCACACACGGGGATGAAGGAGATTAAGGCGCTTGGAATCTTGGGATCAGATAAGTAGCCCAGCAAGGGTATGCATCCTTTTCCAAGTTGGAGACCAGACAATATGACAGTGTGAGTTGTGTGCTCTTATAGTGTTATGCTGGTGATTAGGTGTGCGTGGTTAGAACTCCGGTGACTGTGATTGTTGATTAGTGGAATAGCCTGTGTTTCCATGACATATGGTAAGAATTTCAGAGAGGCTAGCTTTGAAAACATAAGATCTTACCCTCCCTTTAGAATGCTCTCCAAAGCCACACCTTGTCCAGCACATGAACATACAGTTTTGACAGGCAAGTAGGACATCCAACCATTGTATCTGGAATAAATGCAATGAGTGGAAGAACATTTTATGGCCCTACATCATTAAATATTTAAATTATTTAAATATATTTAGATTTTATATTTATTTTTTGCTATCAAGTCATTGCTCTCAGGATGTAGAGATTTTTAACCAGTATAACATAAAGACTATGTTCAGATGTCAGTTCAAATCCGATTTTGTTCATATCTAATTGGAATTTGATTTAAATGATTGATTGTCCACATTGCCCATTGGTCCCATTGGTTTCTATGGCAATGACATGGTATTGGGTTTACGTCAAAAGCAACATAAAGGGTTTGCAATGTTTTATAAAATGACAATAAATAGCAGCTGGGCTACTGTCTAATTAAGCAGTGCCAGTCATGCACTAGGCTGGCATGTACATCTTTATTTCATGCTGCCATCTCCACCGGCTGCAATTTCTGCGCAACCCTCACATGGACAACCCTCACAATGTCTGATGTGTTTACGTTTTATGTGGCATGGACTCATGACGTAAGCAAAAACTTAGCTAATCTAATCAGGGTGGTCAGACTGCAACAAATTTTCAGAAATGCAATTTGAATAGGATTTTGGACTGGCAGTCTAAACATATTCAAATGTTTCTGGAAAAAAAAATCATATTTCCGTTTGGGTTAAACTTAGGTTAAACTCTTCCCTGATCCTTTGTTTATTACAGCCAAAGCGCAAAAATTGTGGAGGTCCCTATTTTTCTTTTAAGGATTGTCTTTACCCAAACAATCAAGTAATCTTGACTAAACATTACTTAAAGTATTGCATTTTGGCCTCAAAACTAAAAAATATGAATTAATATAATTTACTATCATTTATCATTTGTAATTCATAATTTTGTAATTGGAATACAGACCTACAGAAGATTCATTTGGAAGACATTTGCCAGATTATTGCAGAAAAATCACCAAAAAAAGTTATTTTACTGTTATGAAGATTATATATAAAATTTTTTATTTATATAAAATAAAAATAAATAAAAATGTTTTAGCCTTAAAATGGTAGAAATTCAAAGCCACGTCTCATCAAGTTTCATACCAAATTTTGCTTTAATGGTGATTTCTAGGGACGCATGTATTAAAAAATTAAACCTATTTCGGCTTAACTATTTATTTTGATATTTTCGAATAACAGAAAATGAGATGTTACGACTTCCTATTTTTGGCTGTTGTCAAAATTAGCGTCTAGGGATGTAGGAAGTCAACACAAAGAATAAATTTAAAAAAAAGAATAAAATATATTTTTGGAATTGGAAAGGCTGCCTGTTATTAAAGGAATGAGATGTGTGTCAGGTTTGTGGACAGAAGAACCCAGGAGCAGACAGCGATACAGAAACAAAACTTTTATTTAATCAAAGAACAAAAGACTAGCCAAACACGGCTGACCAACAGAACAGAAGCTAGCAACCAGAGGGCGACAAGGAACATGGCAGATGTAAATACAACGGAGCCACGCGCTTCCACACATAACAGAGCGCGAGTCTAGAGTCTAGAGTCTAAACCCCGCGCTCTGACACACAACATAGACTGTGTCAGGATCCTGGCAAACGCAATCTCTAGGACTAGACAGGAAGCCAGGATCCTGACAGTGTGTGGAATAATGAAAACAGAAACCGAAAATGTTTATCTCAAAAACTTAAAGTGTCCATTAAAACACTATTTGTTATTACTATTACTTTTCATAGTTACAAGGATGATCGAAATGTCAGCGTAAGGATGATGAATATTTACAAATTATACATAAAAAAACTCATTGTGAGACATGAGTGGAGTTGAAAGCAAAGAAATTAATAAAGCAAAACGCATACCAACTCCAACCAATTCAACGCAAATCAAAATATAATGGACAGTAACGTTCAGGAAATCAAAAATGCAACTCATAGATACCTAACATTAATTAATGCAGTAACAGATTAATGCAGTAACAGATTAATATATGGGTAAAACATTGAAACATGTAACATGGGGAGGATTGGGTTTATATTTATACATTTCCTTTATGCATATATATTTATAAAAGGTTTATTTGTCTGTCTCAAAGTAAATAGAGTACATTCCTTTGTGTTGTAATTTTTTTTTGTTTTATCCCCCCTCAAGGGTTATTTTAAATAGGCCAATATAAATAGAGATGAAAGACAAAATATTAAATGCCATTGATAAATAGTTTGTCTGAAGAACAAATAATGTTATAAATAACCAATATTGAAATAAACCATTATTTTTAATAATAATTAATAATAATTTTTGAGTGTCCACAAATATACTGTTATTGAGAATAAAAAAACATCTATTTAACTCATGCAGTACCTTCATTTCAATTTTAGATTTCAGAAATGTACTATACAGGTGTATATATGCATCATTTTCTTACATTTTGCAGAGCGGCGGCCTCCTCCATGCGCCAGATGGAACCATCACCAGAATATTAGTTTCCCATTCGGACTACATTTCCCATGTGCCCAGTGCCTAGGGCTAATTACTTCCTGTTTGCCTCACCTGTTCCAAATCAGCCAGACTATTTAAACCCCAGACTCAGTTAGACTCATTGTAATGTCTTCTTTTGCCCTGGCTAACATTTTAAAGTGTTTTTCCCATTGTTGTTTACCTGGTTATGTTTGGATTGTCTATTGTGTTTTAAATTGTTTGCTGCTTGCCTTTTCCATTTTTCCCACTTTTGATTAATTTCTTCATCAATTCAGAGAGGTTTTTGAGCACCCGTTGGAGGGGACAAGTCCAGGTGAACAACTGTTATCTCTTACCCAAGGAAGGCAGACTGCAGCGGAGTATGCCCTCTCTGCATACTCGCTGCTTAAACCGAGTGGGTGGTGGACACATTAAAACGACTATTTTGCTGAGGAATCAACCCGGATCTGCAATCAGAGTTAGCATGTCGTGATGAGGATAGAAATCTGAGTATGTTGAGCTTTCTATTAAAATTGATCAGTTAATTTGTTCCCGGCATCCCCACCGATCAGAGACTCTAGTCTGGTCCGACTCTAGCCGGAACTTTGAACCCATGCATGTCGGGATTCGCAAACAGGAAAAACCCAGATGCAGACAGCGGTACAACTAAATGAATTTTATTAACAAATTAGAACAAAACAGCAACAAGGTTGAACTGACTGAACATAAACTTGCCACAAGAGGGCGACGATTTGAATAAAGAGGAACTAAAAGGTAAATAAAGGATGGTATAAATAAAATTAACATCCAAGAACTAACGGGGAATACTCAGACTAAAACGCTAAACACGAACCACTAAACACAACGGACCCGACTGGAAAACAAGGCAACAATGAAACACGACAGAAATCTCAACACATAACAGGAACGACGAAACTATAACAAATAACAGACACAGCGGGAACTGACTCTAG
>JAZGTI010017013.1:0-12440 GCA_036877585.1 Botia kubotai | reverse complement strand
AACCTAAATAACAAAACAAACATACAACGTTCACTTTTAAAAGAAGAATACTGTTTATTATAATGCGTCAATCATAATATAATGTAATTTTTCTTAATGTACACAGAATATATACGTATTTATATATTTGGGCATAAGCTACTACAAGGAACACATGAATAAAGCAAACATAGAAAAACATCAGTATATTGTTGGCACAGACGTGAAGATACGTATCGGAAACATACAAACAGATGCAAATAAACACGTCAAAGTCTCACAGTGAACATTTTCAACTTCAAACGTGGCTTTAATACACAGATCTGAATGAAAACACACATATGTGCTGGACAAAATAGATCAAAACCGGTTAACCTGGAACAAAACATTCTCAACATTTACAAAGACGAGATGCCACTGTATAGACAAACACATAAGAACACACGCAGCTGTTAAACGTCATGGTTTATTGTAATGGGGGTGATTTGTGTTATAACAGAGAATTTTACTATAATAGTTGTAGTATGAAAGACACATTAATATTTTAAATGAAAGGATATTTAATCATATAGCGCTTCATCTCCCTAACGAGACAGGTTTCTCAGCCAATCAGGATATTCCATTTAAAAAGGCGGGACTTCGTTATGTTCTTTGGGAATTGATTGGATGGTGAAAAGCGATTTGGGCGTGACAGGCGATTGGATAACGGTCTGAGTGATGTCATCTGACGGGTCATTTCAGAGGCGGAGCAAGCAGGTAAACAATTACATAAACACAAACATTTGTCTTTGGACTGAAGTTCAGGATTCAGTGTTGATGGTTAAACAGGAACCTTAAGTTAGTGATAAGGGACACTTGAATTTGACTCACCATGACGTCAGAGTTTTGTTTATGTCTGTTACTTTTGAGGTGGTGTACGCTGTGTACTCCTAAAAGTTGTCAGATATGTATCTTCTAAAAACCCTTTGAAAAACATTAAGATATTGAAGTATTCAGAAATATTCAGTATTTGAACTGCTTAAAGGGCCCAGCAAATGATCTCCTAATTTAATATTTTATATGTATAGATACAACATTTGAACCTCTGTTAATACATTCATAGCGGTTAGAATAGTGAATTTTTCACACCAGACGTATCCTGTTTCACACACACACACACACACACACACTTGCCCTTGGTCAGTATTTGCAGCACAGATCAGCTATTTTCCTTAATGAATATGCTTGACTTGGATGTGCAAACATAGCCATCAGCCCACATTAGCAAACAAACAAACAAACACACACCCAGGTCCAAGCGCAGCAGAGCATGATGGGTAATGAGGCGTTATGCCTGATAGCTCCCTCAGTGGTAATGAAGCAGTGGAGTCATGTGACACAGTCATGTGACCTGTGTGTACTAAAGAGGTGGGGTTAAATTAGCATCAGTCACGATGACAGCTTATTTACCTACTAATCAAGCCTCAGTCAGCTATACATACAGCTCAGTGGGGACAGAAGGGGCATCTTGGAACTGCTGACACCACTGTACTGATATAAACCCAATCACACCATGCTGACAGTGCCTGAAAGAGACCTAGACTTCACAGAAACTCAGGAGCTAAAGATGCTGAACGAGGTGAAAACCTGAGGTGTAGGAGTTTAAAAGTGTTACCCTTGAGAAGCAGACAGACGCATAACAACCTCGGAGCAAAAACCGCCACGACATATAATGGAACAAAGTTTCTGTGATCTATTGAAATACAAAAGTTGTAGGTACCGTGTTGACAAATGAACAGTCTGAGTGCAAAGCTCCTTCCACAGTCCATCTACAACGTTTTTCGCCCCCCAAGTTGCAAAAAAGTAGTTCGGAAATGATTGGCATTATGATGTCATAACCTTTAGCTCATTAACATACGGACACCCGCATTTATGTCTTACAGTTCAGCAGAGTGACCCGCCCTGATGAACTGCTCCTGTACACGTCAGCCAATCGTAACCGAGGTCATTTGCATACAGAAGGTACAGCAGAAACAGCTTACTGTACTTAACAAGAAGCCAAGAGGCTATAAAATGGTCACGAGAAACTAAATGATTACCTTTTTTGGTGCAAGAAATCCTGACTCACATAATTAGAGGAATTCAGGGCAGAAAAACGTTGTAAAGTTCCTGCGTGACCATTTCGCAACTTCGAAATAAGAAAATCATCTAAATTACAGTGTGATATTTTAAACGGAATACTTCAGAGGATCTAGGTTCTCTGTAAGATGTGTACAGTATGAAAAACCTCAAATGTTAATGCAGTTAACGATGTTAAAACCACAACATGGAAATAAAAACAGTTATGTTTATCTCACAGTGACCAAACAATACACACACAAATACACACAGACTGGCAGACAAAAAACTGTAACCACCCAAGACATGTTGATACCCAAATTCAGATTCTGGTCCTTTACAGTATGACAGTCAACAAGTTAATTATCAAAAGTAAACAGATCTGTAGATTTGCAGAAGGAAATTTGAGTGGCATTTGAATGGTGTTGCTATGTGGTTGCTAGGGTGTTCTTGTGGTTGCAATGAGGCTGCTCACTGACCCAAGTCTAAAAAGCCCACCCCATGTCTCTGATATTCTTGTCCCTAGATGTGACCCGGGTATGTGGGATTTATTTCCTTGGTTGATCGCCCACCGTCGCCCACCGCCAACAGCACGCCTGTCCTCAAGGAACTGCACACTTTGAGGTATGCTTTATGTTTGTAGCACAATGAGCGTGTGATGGGTAACATGCTAAATTTGAACTCCCGGTTAAGGGTTCGTTTAACTCTCTAACCTTAAATATGAGCCATTTAAAAAGTGATCTTTGCCTTAGCAAACACCGCTAACTAAAATGTAACATTTTTCTATTATTGCTCAAAAGACATTCTAACAAAAAAACAGAAAACAAGGACAAAACATTCTCCATACATTGTCCCTTACCCAGTGTATTATTGTGTTGTTTTATTGTGGAATACAAGAATTCTGCTTGAAAATCAGCTTTTAAATCGATCCAAAAGTACATGACATCATTGAGATGGTTCATTCGAACGTGTCTTAAATTCAGCTCAATATATTATAAGATGATTAAGGCTGCGTATGGTAAACATTCAGATAACGTTTTCTGTGCACGTAATGAACGATGTGACGAGGAATTCGTACAGAATGTTGTCCACATCACAATACAGAAAACACACTATGGATTTAACATTTTACAGTGAGATTTATATGACGCGTTATTTTCATAACATGACGCTGTGGTGAAATACACGCAAACGATGAAAAAAATGTGTAAAAAAATCATCGTAAAATGCTTTCTGAACATCCATAGAACGATTACATTTCAAGTATTAGAGTCGGGACAGCCAGCTCTTCAAGTTGACACCATATTGTGTAGGAGTACTGAAGTGGATGGAGAATCAAAGCTCTTCTTACAATACCAGCTACACACTTGAGTTTACATTCATAAAATAATCACATTCACCTGACGATTAACCCTCCAGATATGATCGTTCACCATTGTTACTATGTCATGAAGCTTTTTAAGGCGAGTAGGGCCTCATGTTTTCTCTATATGTTGTAGTATACAGTGTTGTCTGTACAGATTTTACATACACGTGTTCAGATTCATGATTTGAATCTTCTGTTTTCTTGCGTCCAAAGACTGAACTTATCGAAAAATTCCAGAGCGCTATATATCTCTGAAATCTTATTGGCTGATTCTGCCCGTGAAGTGTAATCTGATTGGAGGACACAAGGCGTGACGTTACCTCTGATCGACTATTTGAAGTAGTTAAGCCCGGTAACCAGAAGGAACTTTTCGAGGAAAAGTTCGGAATCGAGCACGGCGATGTGCGCCGCGCGTCCGATGAGTGTGTTGGCTGTGTTCGGCAGCGCGTGGAACACGTTCTGTCTGATCAGACGACAGTCAGGCGCGTTCTGCAGCGGCTGGAGTAAGTTATTGATCATCTCTGTATATACTGGACCTGTTACAGAATATGAAAACAACAGAGTTACATAATGCACAAATATACATGCAGCTGTTTCACATAACAGAGATACATACATTCCATAGGAGAAATAAGGACTGAATTTACACAAAAAGTTTTATTACGGTGTGTAACTTCCTCGCTGATCAATGGAGTGAAGCTATCCAATGTTCCAAAGGGTTTATTTTTAGTAAAAAAAGGTGCATTTCTTTCCCCCTACTTCTTCCCTCATTTTTACAAACTGACGGGTGAATCTGCCTCATTTTCTTTGGTAATTGTATACGAGGCTCCAGAATATCTTTCAGAAACTCAAAAATTGGCCTTTTTCAGAAACAGCCCTCAGAAGGGCCGGAGAACTTTGTTTACCAGCAGGCGGATATAAACCTGCATCTGACTCCTAGACAATTGTGTAAAGACAGGCAGTCAGATTGTTGTTTGCCATTTTGAGAAATCTCTTGTCATTTTTCTGTGCAGCAGCATCAGTTGGGGTTGATGTGAGGCTGTTAGGATCCAGAAACATATACTAACAACATCTCTATTTCTAGACACTCATCATTGTTCTGTGATGGTGTGTGTGATGTGACAGCTTAGAGTGTTTGTCTTCAGCTGTGTCTGTCACAGCGACACATTCACAGAGGCTAAATTCTCTCATGTGTCTTTCACGGCGAGAGAAAACTACCTGTCAACGAGCCGCACGGCCTTTGAACAACTCAAGTCTCTCCTTTTTTAACTTTTATGCTTTCTGTCATCTTATTTATTGAAGCAGACATTTATCTGCTAACGGAATGTGCCTGTACAAAAACTTCATTTCATTTGTATTGTGAATGTAAAAATTACCATTGCCGTGTTGTTACTAGAGTGTTCTAATTGGTTGCTAGGGCCTTTCTATGTGGTTACTAGGGTGTTTTGGTTGGTGTCTAGGGCATTGCTATGTGGTTACTAGGGCATTTTGGTTGGTGTCTAGGGCATTGCTATGTGGTTACTAAGGCGTTTTGGTTGGTGTCTAGGGCATTGCTATGTGGTTACTAGGTTGTTTTGGTTGGTTTCTAGGGCATTGCTATGTGGTTACTAGGTTGTTTTGGTTGGTGTCTAGGGCATTGCTATGAAGTACATTCAGGCAGATGTAGAGATAAGTGGACAGGGAGTCTTCGAGCTGACTGACCTGTGGTTCTGTCTTTAAGGGCGGTCCGACACATTTCGATACGGGCCGAGTGGAAGGGCACGTACCGGTCCTGTGGTGAAGCCACTAACACCACGTTCCTAAAGAACTGCAAACCTGAGTGTGTAAAGAGAGAGAGAGAATATGGGTATCTGTGTGTGCTGTACGCGGGGCTGTTTGAAGCGTGTCTGTACCTGGTTTCTTGCTGAGCGTGTAGAGGAACGTCTGTCGTGGGTCGGTGTGGTCTCTGAACGTCAGCTGCAGTAAAGAGCCAGACTTCTTCAGCTTCTGCATGAGCCATAAGCCTGAGGAGCAAACATGTGTTACCAACAGCATCAAACTCGCCCATACAACTCACATGCTAACAGTTTAGCTTGTATAAAACACTGCCAGAACGTTTCCATTAAATAACAAAAACATTAAAAATTTTATTTAAATTCTCTAACGCTTTTAAAATATTCCACTGTAGACTTAAAAATAATAATGTTACAAAATGTTTTACAAATGTTACCGTAAGGACTTTTTGATAACGTTGAGAGAACTTTTAGAGAACATCAGCCAACGTTCTGAGAACGTTTACTGTTGGCTGGGCACATGATATTGTATATTCAGAACATATGCGTTTAAGTTTACTGAATCATACATTGGCGACAGATTTGTACCAAAAAAGCAAATCTGACAAATCTGAGGAAACTTCCTTTTTGAAGGGTTTAGAAGCGTGTGTGTGTGAGTGTGTGTGTGTGAGTGTGTGTGTGTGTGTGTGTGTGAGTGTGAGTACCTGTGCTGACCAGCGTGCTGTTGTTATACAGTGTTCCCAGGTGAGGTCCGGACAGTGACAGGAAGGTGTGAAGTTTACACAGATAACAGCGGAATCTGGGTCTGGTCAGCACAGATCGGATGATGATGTTCCCTAGAGAGTGGCCAATAAAACTACAGCAAAGAATAAAGTCACGCGTCAATGATTTTCAACAAAGTTTAAAAGAGTCTTTGTGTTTCTGATTCTTCTCGTTTAATTAAGTCTCTCAGAATGATCCTGGAATTTTTAATTATTCATTTCGGAAAAGAATAACTCGAGAGATTTTCTAAGAGAAATATTTTAAAGACGAACCGTCTGGTATCAACATTTAAGAATGTGAGGACGAATGAGTTACGATGGAAAGGCTTTAATTGGACTAAGAAAACCTTTATTTCGTTTTCCAGTGTGTTGTGTGTCTCACATGATGTCATTAATGTAAAGCCCATCTTGCTAAGTGATTTTCCTTCACACTACTGCCATCTTGTGGTAAGAATAAATATAACGTAATTCCTGTTGGCAGTGGTTAAAGACAGGGTTTAAAGTCTCTTTACATCCTGACAGCAATCACTCTAAATATATAGCGGTATAAATATATATTTACATATCTTCTGTGGAAGGCGCAGGACCATAAAATGTTCGTCCAGTCATTGCATTCGGTCTGAATGCAATGATTGGATGTGCTACTTGCCTGTCAAACTATGTACGCACACATGTGTATTGGAGTAGGCGTGGCTTTGGGGAGAGCTCTGAATGGAGGGCGGGATCTTATGCTTTCAAAGCTAGCTTGCTAGCTTCCACACTAGAGCTTTAACGTTGTATTAATATTGACAGAGGTTTGGTTGCACAGGTGAGATAAAATGTTTCACTGCAGTTAAATGAGAAAATGAGATTGTAAACCTGATTCGGTGGATGGTGAGGTTATACAGCTGGATGTGCTGAACGATCTCGTCCATCAGTCTGTCAGTCATGGTGTCAAAATCAGCAAACGTGTCCGTCTGCAGACAGAAGACAAAACTGAACAGAGATCAGCCTGTCATCTCAGCTAACGGAACGTTCTCAGAACATTGGCATAACATTCTCTAAAAGATCTCAAAACCAGCAAAACAATGTTCTTGCAGTAAAATGAGCAGAACTTTTTTTAACATTATATGTATCAAAGATGTTATTCCTAAGTTGTTGGTAAAACGTTTAAAAAATGTTACACAAAAATGTTTGAGTAACGTTGAATACAAATTTTAAAAAGTGGACATTTTGAACATTTATAATGTTTTTGTTACTTTAATAGAATAGAAAGGTTACGGGAACATTTATACAACCTAAAATTGTTAGGTTGTAACGCTGTAACACTCTGAATGCTGATTGGTTGAATGGAATCGAATCAGCTCACTGATTGGCTAGAGCTCGTACCTGGTTGCGTTCAGACATGAGGAAGTCCAGTCTAGATCCTGGCAGTCCAAGCTCTATAAAAGTCTTGACTAGCCGCAGGTCTGCACTGTTACCTGGCAACAACAGAACTCGAAATCATGACAGAATATTTAGGCAGGAACCCCAACTGACCAGACCCAAGTTTACAGTATCACTTTTATACACTGTATTATTTTGATGTATGTTCTGTAGAATGTTTACCATCGAGTCCATGGACACACACCACAAGATGGATCCCGTCCTCAAACTCCGTGTCATCCTCTTCAGGAGGGAAATATGGAAAATCAGAGGCCAGCTGAGGCAGGTCACTGTACAGACAGCCTCTGAACACCAGCTCCCTCAGCAGAGCTTCTTTAGCCTTATAGAAGCTACACAACAGTGATAGCACGTTTAAAACTGTGCACTTAGAAACAGTTACACGATTACCATTTATTCTTGAAATTATTTTGCCTGACAAAAGCCACTAATTAGATCCTAAAACAGTCACAATTTTTCTTTGTACAAATTACTTGTTTGCTCTTGAGGTCCGTTTATAATGTTAGTGTCAATGTTTTTTGTGCCAAAAAAAAGAGTCATGGTTTAGTTGTACATTAAAATCATACATTTATTCTTTGATTTTAAAAGTGAACGGTATTTTTTGTGCTGTTCCTTTTAGATTTTGCATAGAAAAGGAGAGAAAAAATATATGTATATTTTATTATATACTATTATATATTTTTCTGTGCATAGAAAAATCATTTTAACATTTTTAATAGATAACTATTTTATTCTCTAACATTAACAAAACAAAGCAAGAAACACAGTTCTCTGTTTTACTTTGCAAAGCTTTCGGTAATCATAGACGACACATAAACGTACTTGATCATCCTCTCGTTGATTTCCTGCTCAGCACCCAGGCTGGAGGAAGCAGAGATGATTCCGAAGGAGCCCAGGGGCTGATGGGTAATGGGTGAGGTGGCCTGGCGTGTGGAGAGTCCACTGACTGACGGCGAATCACGGAGCACGGACGAGAAGGGCAGACACGTGGGGGCACACGAGACCGACAGGTTCACGACCTCCACCACCTTCTTATTGACAAATGCTAGACCTAAGCTGGGTGCTTTATCGCCTCTGCTCTGCCCCTCTAGTGCCAGCGGCTCTCTCTCATTGGCTGGAAGTTCAATGGGATCTGTGGGCTTTTCTTTCTCATTGGTCATACGGTTTTGACCGCTCTCGTCATTGATTGGTGAATCTGAGAGGCTGTCTGTACTCCCTTTCTCAAGCTCATTCAAATGAATCTGATGAACACAGATATTGTCTTCTTCGTATGTGTTTAACTCTAGAACCACCTTGTGGTCACAATGTTCATTTTCACAGGGGCAAAGCTCTGGGTTTTCACGAACAAGACCGGAATAATCTTTAACTAACACATTTCTTTGACATTCCTCTGAATCCTTAATGATTTCTGCCTCTGTGGCTTTTTCGACACTGTTATCTGTCACAAGTTGCTGGTGCAGTAACATTTCTGGCACAGAATTTGACTCTTTGTTTGGCGATTCCTGATTGGTTGTCTTTTCCTTGTCAATCTCCCGATTGGACGTTTCATTTCTTTCTAGTATCTCAACACCCTGCAGATTCCGCTCCCCCTTATTGGTTGCCTCATCACTCTGCTCCTTCTGATTGGCTACACAAATGTTTCTCCTCTCCTGATTGGGCGTTTCCCGCTCCTCTGTGTCATCCGGGCTGCTGATCTGTGGTGCTGAGGCAGATTTGGTCAAAGTGTTGAGCTGTCTCTCCTCATCCTCTTCGTACGGCAGGGAACTTATTGAGGTCAGAGACGCCTGCGTGGCACTTGGCAGGCTGCCGTGACTTTCCGTCTGTAGACCCTCCAGAGAGCTCTGGTTTGCCGCCCAACACCGTGCCAAAATGGGCAAGGCATCACGGCCCCCTGTGACCCCTCCCCGACCCTCCAGGGTCCAGGCCACAGAGCTTGGCTCGCTTTCAATGCCGGAGTCTGAGATCACAGAGGATGAGCGGTTCATTAGCTTAGCCCCGCCCATGAACACACCCCTGGGCTGGGTCTCGGACAGGCGGCGGATCTGTTGTATAGTGTTACGAGGAGGGGAAATGGCCAGAAGTTCGGTAACTAGAGAGTGTGTGTTCAGTAGATTAGCTGGTGCTGTGTCCAAACTCCCATAATCCTTTGCAGGTGCGTCTATGTATCTGTCATCTAAAACTGACTGTAGCTCCTCATTGCCAAGGTTCCCAGTATTGCTTGGTGTTTCAGGATGGTTGTCATGGTTATGAGTAGATGGGAACTCGAACCTGTCAAGGCTGGTGAGATCAGGAAGTGCTGCAGCATTCGTTGGAGTAATTAGTGGAGCAGCATTACTTTGAGCAATTTCAGTTGGTTTTAAATCTGATTTAACAAAAGTCTTTCCGCTCAGGTCAGCAAAGTTCATTTCAGTTTGGCTACAAGTTTTCTCCTCTTGACCTCGTAGAACATCCACAACATCTGTCGCATCAATATCATCTTCAGACCTAGAATCTATTGCATCAGTTGCTTCATTAGTTTCACATTGGCACATGACATCATCGATAGTCTCATCTCTCTTGTAGGTATGTTTGCTTCTGTCTGTATCACCCACACTGCCAATCACAGCCTCGGCTTCAGCTGCAGTCTCCTTATTGTCTGTGATGCGATCGCTCTGCTGGCCAATCAGAGCCGCATATGTGGGCTGGTTAATGTAATCTTCATTGGGGGGCTCCTCAGGGGGTGTTGTTGGTGTATAGCTGTCCTGTGTCCCCTCAGCCACACTGATGGCTTGCTCTTCTTCTCTGGTTGCCTCAGGAGAAGAGTTGGAGACCGTCTGGTTTTGCGCATGGAGATTAAAGTCTAGAACAGAGAAGAAGAAAAGGGTTTATGAAACACCTGAGGACACTTTAAACTGCAGCTTTAGCTGACTTAAACATATACTTAAACATATAAAACAAATTTAAAGCACATTTATCTTAAAAATTGTGTTGTGTATGTAGCATTTTAACTTTAAATGTATTGTTCTGTTTGTTTGTGTGTGTGTGTTTGTTAATTGTTAATTTTTGTTCAATATTTTATTTATTATTTGCTCATTTATTATTATTTTTTAATTCTCTCATTGAATCATTAATTGGCTGTCACCTAAACAGGGCGTGTCCACGTATCTGTCCTCAAAGATGATTGGCAGGCTGCTCCAGTCTCCATCTATGTCCAGACATTCCACAGGAAGCGGGGGCAATCGAAGCAGGTAATCAGAGTTTCGCATTTCTGCAGCCACCTGCGCATGTCTGCTGATCCTGCAGACAGATGCACGCCACGAAAAAAACACAGCTGTTTCCAGAAGCATATATTTTTAGTAACCAGTCATTACTAGATGTTTTTTTGTTCAAATTGATTTGCAGTTCATTTACTACAGTGACACATCCCCTGCGGGGGAAAACTGCGGCGACACACGCTTAGTGCACCTAAGGATTCACACTGCACACAGATCTGATCTGGTTTTAAATAGATCTGTAGGTGCTGACTGTCCTTTCATGATGAAATCAGACCTGTTCACATTTCCAACCGCATGCGAATGTGGTTTGAGTCAGGTTTCATGTTTTTAATTGGTGTTTACACTACAATCAGATCTGATATCTTAATATGGCAAACAAATATGAGTATTGCTGGTTTAAAGGTATGTAGGTATAAAGTTTTACATGAAAACAGTATTGAAACAGTATTACGAAATAAAATATGACTGTGTGTGTGTGTGTGGGTGAGAAAGAGAGAGAAGAGACAGACAGAGTGAGTGAGTGTGAGAGAGAGAGAGAATGTATTATACTATAGTAAAATACTCACAGTTCCTCTTGAAATGTGAGTGAGGACTCTTTGTGATGTTCAGTAAAGAAATAAGCTTCAGAAAATCTCCTGACCTACACAACCACACACACACACAAACACACACAAATTTAGCACGGGCACGTATCACTCCACACTGCACATCTCCATAACACAAACATGTTTCTGTTTGACATGAAATGATTTTTAAATCATTTACATAACACACACATGACAATCTTTCAAACTCTGTGTCCAATCTCTTAAACATATGTTCTAAACTCTGTTTCCAGCTCAACTGTTCCTCACGCACGCATAACTAACTCAGTGAGGAGAAATACTTCATAAAGGAATCAGTGTATGATGAAATGAAACTGCGCCAGTAAAACAGGCAAAATTGGATTCATCTCTTCATCCTGTTTTATCATTATAATAACTCACTGTTCTATAATTAAAAGCTGAGCTGTCCCGGGGGTGGAATTACAGTATATATCACAGAAGATGAGTTTCTATGACTGGTGAATTGGCCCAGGGGACTCAGAGGTGTGAGGCATGCTGGGAAATTCAGTGTGGGAGAACAATCGTTTATTCTAGGAATCATCCCAAAATAATGTAAATTGACTGAACACTGGACATATTTTACCATTGTCAGGGTGCTAGGAGTGAAAAGTGAACTGATTTCATTTGGCGTAGCAAACAAATATCCACATTATTTGTATAATGACAAATCCAACAAAATTTGCTATATTGCCTTTTTTAAATAATAAAAACTCTGACATCATTATTAGTTTGTTTTAGCTTATTTTTAGACAGACTGTTGGCTGAACATCTGATGCATAGAACTCCCAAAATTAAAAACACTTTAGAAATTTCAAAGTTTAAATCTGATTGGTTGAACAGTGTGTGTGACGTTTTTAAACAGGCAACCTGGAAACGTGATGCTGAACAAAATGAACTGTGATTGGTTGCTTCACATGTCAGTCAGATGGATTTGTGGGTGATCCTTGGCCAAAGAAAACAGTCAGAAGGTCTGATTACATGAGACTAGCTTGTTGTTAAACTGCTAAAAATAAAAATCTTGGTTAGTAAATTATACTGTATACCTATCGCTCTCTCACCCTGAGCGTGTGGTGCTCCTGGGCCAGGTAAGAGCGGATATGTGGGTTAGGAACTGTGGCCTCCAGAAACTGTGTCCAAACAGCAGACAGCTGAGCACAGAGCTGGGTCAGATCCTTACTGATCTG
>JAZGTI010017012.1:0-12440 GCA_036877585.1 Botia kubotai | reverse complement strand
ACACACAGTAGTGAACACACACACACACACAGTAGTGAACACACACACACACAGTAGTGAACACACAACACACAGTAGTGAACACACAACACACAGTAGTGAACACACAACACACAGTAGTGAACACACACAACACACAGTAGTGAACACACAACACACAGTAGTGAACACACACACACACAGTAGTGAACACACACACACACCGTGAACACACACCCGGAGCAGTGGGCAGCCATTGCTGCGGCGCCCGGGAAGCAGTTGGGGGTTCGGTGCCTTGCTCAAGGGTCTCACCTCAGTCGTGGTATTGAGGGTGGGGGGGTGCTGGTAATTCACAATTTCCACCTACAATCCCTGCCGGACCTGAGACTCGAACCTACAACCTTTGGGTTACAAGTCCGACTCTCTAACCATTAGGCCACGGCTGCCCCCGTTTGGCAGATGCTTTTATCCAAAGCGACTTCAAGCTATAGATTTGATCAGTATTTGTGTTCTTTGGGCATCTAGCCCACAACCTTTGTGCTGCTACCACAATGCTCTACCTGTAGGATCACCTGTAGCTGAACAAACATAACAGAGGTCAATTAATTATAGATACGGTCTTAAAGATACAGTAGCAAAACAATCAGTTTACAGAGTCAGGGTGCAGATGTAAAACTAAATTATGATTGTTGATACGGCAAGAAATCTGGACTTCAGGAAGAACCTGGATTAAGAATAGGTTGATAAAAATGGTTGACCCTAAACCTAATCCCGCAATCTGATTGGTTGTTAGAAATGTTGTTCCAGGATCAACAATGACGCTGATCCAGGCACATGTTGTCCTTGGTGAAATCACAGTGCCCTGTAGGACCTGACCCCTTTATTTTACCAAGAAGCATATTGGCCCTCTGTGACTTGTGTTTATTGTAATTTCAATAAACATTAGTGTACAAGTAGGTAATTCAGAGAGACGTTCAGAGAGAGAGGGCACAAGAAACACTTTTATAAAGTTGAGTATCAGAAAACCTATTAGGCTAATAACTAAACAGCCTCACGCATCTTAATGAGCAAAGTTTATCAACACACCCCACTGCAAACTCTGCGACACTTTCTCGCCACAAACCTCAACCTAAATACGGGTGCAGACGTTGAAGGGAAGTAACCCGTGGGAACACAGAGCCCCCAAAACATCTGTTTCCTAAAATAGAAACCTTACAAAAACACGGCGACATTGCGTAACGCAGCAGTGCTGTTCATAATAGGCAGTGGTTTGGAACTCGGTGTACTCGTGCTGCCTCGGTGTGTCATTCATTATGACGCTACTGACTGGAAAGTTTCCCTGTTAGATAAGGTGTTTACATGGTCTGTGTGGACGTTCACCTGGACCAGACGCAGGGAATCCAAAACAGCATAACTGTAGCCAGTAAAGTATTAAATGGTTCACGTGTTTAACCAGTAACATGAGAGATGATGTCATTCTGACTGATAACAAATAATAATTCTCTTTTTACTACCTTACTGCTAATTTATGATTTAGCGTACACTTACGGTGAGTTACAGACTTGCTATAGAGACGGACCTCTGGGTTTAAATTTGTTTTAAGTTTTGTGTCTTTTCACTTAAAGTTTCTTAAAGTTTTAGGTCATATATATGTTAGTGTACTCGTTAAAGTTGACAAAATTATGATTCATGCTATTAAAATGTAGTTTCTTTTCCAGCCCAATGGAACAAAATATTGACAACTGATAATATTGATATTATTAACCAGCATTTACAAATGTTAGTGACATGCGTGTTAAAACGCCCCCTTCTTAAAATTCCATCTGCCTTTGACTAATAAAAACAAGCAGTAAATCATGGTTAGCGTGTGTTTTTTTGGGGGGTTGCAGGAAAACATCTTATTTTTGTAGATGTTTAAAAATATGTTTTGCCTCTTTCCAGCCCCCATCATTTTTTCCAAAGGATGTGGCTGAAATGACTTGTTTTGAAAGTGTCTTCGTTGTCAGTCTGTCAAGTGTGGATTTGTCAGGCTGTGATGCAAGTTAAAAGCTATTAGCTGTTAAAAAGCCCCTTTGATAAGTCCTGTACTAACTTCCTGTTTTAACAGGAAGTACATCACCATGGGAAAGAAACTATGCTAATCAAACACAAAATACAAGGGGGCATAAAGTGTCTCATCAAGGGCAGAATTTCGACACATCTTGGATCACCCCTTGTGGGGTTTGAACCCACCACGTTTCAGTTAACAGCCCAGATTTTGAACTACTATGACACACCACCTATATTTTCAATTGTCTCGCTTAATATTTCTCTCTTCCTCCCTCTGCCCTGTGTTTTATTTCTTCTGTTTGTAGTTATCTGTCGGAGGAAGACGTTCTGGATCAGGTAAACCCGTTCGTGCAGTTGGTCAGTGGGGTGGTGTGGCTGCTGAGAGCCGGTGAGATCTACATCAGTGAGAGCATCCAGGCAGAGTGTGACAAAACCCAGGAGACCGGTGAGATTAGAACATACGCTCCTAAAAAAGGTGCTTCACGATGCCAAAGAAGAACCATTTTTGGTTCTATGGTTCCATAAGGAACCTTTGACACCCATACAACCTCTGCTTCACAAAAGGTTCTTTGTAGTGGAATAAGGTTCCTTATGAAAGACATGGTTCTTTTAAGAACCTTTGACTGAATGCATTCTTTTGGGAACCAAAAATGGTTCTTTAGTTCTTCATTGTTGTGAATAACCTTTCAAGAACCTTTATTTTTAAATGTATCTGCCTCGCTAAAGGGATTAACCCAGATCAGAATCAGCTGTGTGTATATTATTTGTGAGATCTGTTATTTTTGAACACAGCATTGTTTTATGTATTATTGACTTCCTGCAAACTCAGCAATCTGAAGGCAAGATATATTTGGCCACTAATCGTGTATGTTGCAGGAGCGTTTCAGTATTTTGTGGATGTGGTGTCGGCGCGCACCGCAGTGGGTCATGATGCAAAGGGGAGACTCATTCTCTTCCACGTGGATGGTCAGACGGGGACCAGAGGGTGAGCTGGACGTTGACCCTGATCTGAGCTGTTTATCTTTGGAAACATTGATTTCCTCCTCCACACTCTGTGTCATGTTCTGAAGCACTAAATAACCCGGAGGAGATATTGCTTAAGAACGGGTGAAAGAGCAGCTGATGGAAATTACTGTTAATTATCCCAGTTATTAAAGACACTTTTTGTTGTACATTCTCCATTTGTAGTCGTCGTGGGTTAAAGTGTCTGCTCAATGCGCTCATGTAATAAATAATAGATCAGTTCACAGTTCATCTTGTGTTGACTACAGTACTGTCTTTGCAGAATGAACCTCGGGCAGGTGGCGGAGTTTCTGAAAAAACAGGGTGTGATTAATGCCATTAATTTGGATGGAGGCGGATCGGCCACTTACATCCTCAATGGCTCTCTGGCCAATTACCCTTCAGATCACTGGTGTGTACTGCATGCACATGTCACGAGCTACAGCGCCGCATTCACTGTGCTGAGTTTCAGCGTAATACATCACATAACATTCACTTTAATGCAGTGTTAATTAAAGCCATTTTTAACACATCCAGTCCAGATCCGATGTGGCGCTGCCCGCGGGCCGTGTCCACGGTTCTGTGTGTTCATGAGAGGTTGTGTGTGCCGGGGGACTGCAGTGGGCACGGACACTGTGTGGAGGGCCAGTGCGTGTGCCAGCAGGGCTGGAGGGGGCCGGCCTGTGCCAATCTGACGTGCCAGATACGTGAATGTGAAGAGCACGGGATCTGCGCTGAGAGTGAGTCGATATCTGCTGCTCTCCTCCACTTCATTATATCAGCTCTTCAGAGGGCCGGTTTGGTGTGGATCTGATACACACATTACTCCTGTTTCTACTCAGTGAAGTACTGACCTGTTGGGGCAGTTGTGGCTTACTCTGACTTGTAACTTGAAGGTCGCCGGTCGCGTGTCCCAATCCCAGCAGATAACAACCGAGGGGCCCTTGAGCAGGGCCACCTTACCCCCGATTACTCCCCAGGGTCCAACTCTTCGATCGTATTTTTGTGAAATAAATAATAAAAACATGGAAACAAAAATATAATATTTAGTTAATATGCACCAAACCTGCAGCTAAATGATTTTTTGTCCCTCCCACATTAAAATGTATGAAGTAAGATGAAAATGTAATGTATATATGTAATGTAAGCATATGAATATATAAGAAGCATATGATAAATATAAGCATTAGGAAGTATGTAAGTAAATTAAGTATGTACATTTATATCTTACTATATGCATGACATTTTAGGCCAGGCTTAAAATTCAATACATGTTTTATACTAGTTAGTTATAGTTTAAAATACCGTAACTACAAATCCCTGATTGGTCTCTCTGTACACCAAGGGGCCCTTGGCCTGTAAAAGGCCCCTGTTGTGAGGTCCTCTGGCCATTACACTGTACCCACTGCCATAGATACATGTTATTGTCCTTAAATAACACACTGTATTCTCCTGTGATCAGTCATATTTATGTACCAGGAAAACAGAGGTTTATTAGTTGTATTTATTCAAGATTGTTTGATAACTCTCTCTCTCTCTCCCGCTCTCTTTCCCTCTCTCTCTCTCCCTCTCTCTCTCCCTCCCTCTCTCTCTCTACAGATGGGTGTGTATGTGATGCTGGATGGATGGGTTTAAACTGTAGCCAAGGTAAATGTTGCTCAGGTCCACTTGGCTGTATCTGAACTTCTCAAACCAAGCTCACACCCGCCCTTTAACTGCAATCATTACATATGCGGTTGTAGCTCAGTGGTTAGAGCATGGGGTTAACAACGCCAAGGTCATGGGTTCGATCCCAGGGATTGCACATATACTCAATATATAGTGATCAATGTGTAGTATAATGCAATGTAAGTCGCTTTGTATAAAAGCGTCTGCCAAATGCCTAAATGTAAATGTAACTGTTACATCATTAGCTAGTGCACCATGTCGTTTGTTGCAGTCTGCAGTGCTAATTGTACCGATGTAAAGCTCAGACCAACCGACTGTATATTCCCACAGTAAATGCCATCTGTCCGTATCCTTACAGTATGCGAATCAGGTTTCTATGGCGATGGCTGCAATCGAACGTGCACATGCGCAAATGGAGGGTCATGTGACCCAGTGCACGGACGATGCACCTGTCCTGCTGGTTTCCATGGAGATTCCTGTGAGCACGGTATGCAGTCATATCTCAATCCTAACACATCAACAAATTTACGGAGTGCAATTTCTAGGTTAATGCAAAATAGTAGAAGGTAGTTATCCCGGTAATGCCCAAAACATCAGTATGGAAACTTTAAGGGTGTATGTATTAAACCATTCAGAGGCAAAGGATATTTGCATATTGCTTAGTTATACAGTATAATATCATGCTGGACTTGTAATCTGCTTTAAATAAGTAAATAACAATGTTGTCCAACCAATCCTCTTAATTTTGTGAGAGATCTTTATGAAAGGTGTAATGTTGTAAACGGTGCTGTGCTCGCTCGCTCTCTCTCTCTCTCTCTCTCTCTCTCTCTCTCTCCCTCCCCAGAGTGTTTTATCGGGTTCTACGGGCTGAACTGTGCACAGCTGTGTCAGTGTGAAGACATGTGCCTGTGTGACTCTGTTACTGGGAGCTGCAACACAACATTCCCGGGAGAGAGAAACATCAGCCTGGACAAAGGTTCAGTACAGTAGAAGTACAGTAAAAAGAGTGCAGTATGTCACTAACAGAACGTAAATAACAGATTCCAGGAATGATGTCTACATGTGTTAAGTGTTCACACTTCCTCATCACATAACTCACTCTACTTATAGCTTTGGCTATCAGCATTCCTCATTGTCCTGCTAAATGTGTCTGTGTGCGTGCCTGTGTGTTTCTGTGCCTGTGTGTGTGTGTGCCTGTGTGTGTGTGTGCCTGTGTGTGTGTGTGTGTCTGGCCACGCTTCAGTAGTGAAGAGCGTGACACATGATTCAACTGGAACATGTTTCCCACATTGGGTTTTACTACCCTGCGGTTTTCACTAAAGTTTGGTGTTTCCTGAGCTGTGATTGGAAGGGTTTTCACACTGCCATGTTACCAAGCCTCTCTGTTCCAAAACCTAGTCCCCCCCCCCCAACCACAGCTGCTTTCTGCCAAGACAACAACACGTTAATGCATTAAGCACACATGGCACACAGAAATCCTAGGAAGCAACATCCAGTTTCCTACATTTCTTTTGGATTTCTCCCTACTTGTGTGTAAATAAAGCTTAACTGCAGCATCTGGGACTACCAAGAAACCCCCATGTTACAGATGAGACAGAGAGGCATTCATGTCAGTACCAGGAAAATACTGACTGCAGTTCAGCTCAACATTGTGACCTCTGTCATTTAACCTGAGAAGACGCATTAAGCTTCTTCACAGAGATATAATAAACTCCAAAAGCCCCTGTGGTCTAGAGATCAGGAGAGATGCGTTCTGCTTATCTCCTCTGACCTGCGTGACAGTCCGCTCTATTATTTTCAGCACGTGGAGGCACATTTTCCAACTCTCTGAAATATAACTTTCAGAACTGAAAACTATGAACACAAACTGAAACTCAGCTTCAAAATGTTTGTCAAATGTTTTTTCAAATTGTTTTTCTAGAGCAACATCTGGATGTTTGTTTGAAAACGGCCATTTTATTGCGTATTTCACTTGCGTCGCCAGCTCACAAACAACATTGCGGTCTCTTGCACTTCTGTTTCGATTCGCATATGAACTTTTGAAAGGGAGGGAAAGCGAAACATGTCTGTTAGGGAGAATTGTTGTCTGAACAAGGGATTGGATTCAAAACATTTGTTTTTTTCCCACAATCCTCAGCTGGTCACTGTCTGGCTACCCAGATGTGGAGGGATTTAAGACAAGCAGAGGAAGCTTGTGTTCCCAGACCTTATTTATCTGAGTAAGTGCTCCAAACTGCTGCAAGACCAATGTCAACATAAACACATTGATACACGTTTACTGTTATTTCTATTAAATATGTTTAGTGAATGTAGTAAATATTGTGTGCGTACAAGCAGAAGGGTGCTGTTTATGTCTGTGCATACATATGTGTGTGTGTGTGTTAAAAATGCATGTCTCATTTTCCATCTTTAGTTTTTTTTTAAATATGTAAACAGTGACCATTGGTTAACCTCCACTGTAAATACTGGTAGTTAAAAACCCATATCAGTCGATCGCTATGGCGAAACCCCTGGTAAATACCTACACATCACCCGGTCTATTTTCACTGTCAATATATATTTAATGCTACAGTCTCCACAGCTCTTGAGTTTAATAAAAGCTGTGATAAAAAAAATCTGTTATCTCACACAGCTTGTCATTGACACCGTCCCCTATCTGCGTGTTTGAGTAACTCGATTGTCGCCATGGAAATTCACCCTGACAAACTCCAGTCCGCGTTTAGCAGAAAGGACTTTTGGACGAGTCTGAACCGAGTGCCCTCACTGTACTGGTAAACAACCCGGCTGCACTGGAGTGGCAGAGATGAATTTATTAGTCGGCTCTGCCTTTCTCATGCAAGTAAAGGGTTTGTGTGATGTTTCCATGGTTACAGTCAAGTGCTTTGTAGAGCCCGTGGGCAGCAGCCCGGAGTCAGAGGTCAAAGTGCAACCCCTCACCCCGAGAGTGTTATGTTTATGTGTGTGCAGGCAAAGCTGGTTGGTTGTCTGTGCTGTCCTGGCAACGTTGTTGCTGGCCAGCCTCACTGGTAACCTAATCCAGGCGTGCAGAAAATGCAAAGCGCGCAGGCAAAGGCTGGGCTACTCCTACTTGCCGCTGAGAGAGATGAACGGGGCCACAGAGCGTGGCAGAGGTCAGAGGACCAAGCCTGGGAAGAATCTCCTTCAGACAGAAGAATCAGACTCGCAAGACTCTTCATAACACAACTGTGCCAGTGAGAAACTGACCTCAACTCTAACTGGCTGACTGGGCACCTTCAAGACACTGGCTGGCAGAGAGAACTGGGCGATGTGTCACGGGTCTCGTCTACATGAGCACAAGCCCTTTATCTTCTCAGGGAGGAAAAAAAAGAATGTTTGTTCCAGCTTTTGGAAGCTCCTCGTCTTTGTTGGATTGGGGCCATCTGCGTTAAAAACCAGGGACAATGAAACGGGCGTTAGAATTCAAACAGCTGTCTGCCCGAATCCACATTTACCCCAGCTGAGCTGTTTACACATCAAGTGCCCCACTGGTGCAGTCTGAATGCATTTTGCCCTTCTTGTTTGTTTTGGGCCACTGTACAATTTCATAGCAGCTGGTAGCAATGTAAGAACCGTGTTTCTGAATGTACTATTCCATCCATATGTAAAGTATTATGTCACTGACCTCAATAAAACCTTTCATTTTGGTCTTCGGGCTAAGAGAACCAAGAAAAATAGCAATAGCACCACAAAGCCTTTTTATTGAAAGAATGAGCCGGTTGTTTCATCTGTTGCTACGGGAACAGACCAGTTGTGAACTATGAACCCATTTTAGCAAAATCCTTCCAGCGGACACTTGCCAAACTGCTGTTTTGTAACATTTTTATTGAATGATTTTTCCCCCCTTGGCACCAGAGGTCATCCCATTTATTTTCAGCCCTTTGGTTTGCGATACAGACTTTGCCAGCCCATGCCTGTCTTATCATGGAGGTTGTCCCAGGCAATTAAAACCAGCCATTGAAACATGTTAACATCTTAAGATGGCATTTCTTCAATGTTCAGTACAGAGTCACGCGGTTTAAAGCCGTGAATTCTGGCTTTGAAAAGAGATTTGAGTAGAAATGTTCTGTTTTAGCCCTGAAACATGACACTGTATGGAAGAGGAACGTTTATTTGAGACCGTTTCAGTCAGTCTGCTGTTTCCTGTTTAGCGTCATAAAAATATTCTGGCTTGTCTGTCTGTGTTTAGGGGTTTTGCAAGTAAACATACGTGCATGTGGAAGAACACTGTACATTTCAAAACCTGAAAGGAAATGAAACATGCAAGTCATATTTCACCCCGAAATATTTGAGAAAAAATAAGATGACGACACTCTTGGCATCGACATAATTTTCATAATTATCCATAATTTTCTATAATTATCACCCCAATTCACATTATTATAATACAGTCCCATTTTGGTTATTAAACAAAAATAATACGTTATTCAAAGCGTTAAATATTTATATATCGTGGTAATGTTGGATGCACTGGCTTCAATGTATGCTGATTTAAAATAAAGTATTAAGATGCGTCTTTGTGCCAAAAAAACAAATATATATTATATATATATGTTCCATTTGAATTTTAGGGTGAAATGTAACCTGCACGTTTGTTTTTGTGCGCTTCCCAAAAAGTAATCGTGTTTGGTTACTGAGTTATGTTGAAGACCTGCAACAAAAGGTGTTTGTCTGCAACGTGATCCGTCTGTCTGTTTATTAACTTCCTCCTGGCTCGCTGCCTGCTTTGCATATGATCCGCGGATGACCTCAGCGCTGATTATTAAGTGTAAAGCATCCAGCCACAAAGATCTCAATCTAGTTTTCTGATGTCGTTTTTGATTCCAATCCAATCAGGCGAGTAGATGTGTCTGAGGTTACGGAGGGTGATTCGATGTCTGCGCGCGACCCTCATGCTAATCAGTGTAGCTAACGTTCTCTTCACTCGTTTTAAACGATTTTGACTGTTTTGTTCGACACAAATATACACAATGGTACATTTGTTTTCTTTGCTGCACAGGCGTTTTGAATTCATTTTGTGTTGCTATTATGATCATTTGAGTGTTACTGAACCTTTATTTTGGTGGATCTGTCGTAAGCTCATCTGGTTGCTATCAGGTTGGCTTGACATTGAGGTCATTGACCTGCTAACTAGAACAACCCCCATCCTCATAAATAAGAAACCAGGATGAGTTTTTGAGTGTTGTGTGACTCTGCATCATGTTTGTGGATTTATTCAGTCAACGATGAATAATCCTTTAGTGAACATAGAAAGTAACTTCCATAACAATATGACAAATACAAAATTATATTTATTTGTATGTTATATGTATATTTGGGTTTACATGCCAGAATTTCAAATAAGCTCATTACCAGCCAAAGACATATTTGGGTGTCATTGCATACACTGGACATGAAAGGTGTCTTTTTAAAAAAATTTTCTGGGTGTGTTCAATAGAAAAGGCATGTTCAACAGAACAATGTGTTCCACCAAACAGATGGTTCCTGAAGATGAGCTTTAGCTTGTTAGATTCGTTTACTGTGTTTGAAAAATGATTAGTAGATAAAACTTACCTGGTCGGATTCGGATACATTAAACCCTGTGGGGTTGTTTAACCTTTGTTGGGCTGACAATGTATTTGTCCTGTTATATTTCCCATTCAATTTTATTACAGGTTTGTCAGTATTATTTTTAATTTCCAATATCAGATTTAATATCAGAATTACATTAGCAGTCTGCCACTGTTAACGCAGCCCAGATGAGAGAACATTCAGATTCAACTTCCAACCAATGTGAAAATGATTGTTAAAGGAAATTTGTATTTTTATGTATTTACATCAATAAATTGCTTTAAGGTTCATTTGTTTTCTCCTTTTTCGATATTCCAAAATCTTCAAAATCTCCAAAAACTTCAATCGTACTGTCACAGTTTTTTAATCCACTATAAGGTCTGAGACCTAAACTTTTGTTTACAATATTTGAACTTTATTTTTTACTTTTGGGTGGATGATAAAACAGTAGAAAAATCCCATAATATCCTAAACAGTGACCTGAGCCAAATCACAATGTCATTCTGTCATGAAAAAAGTTTTCATGACAGAATGTGTCTCATTTTGTTTTTGTTTTGAAATCGTTTTTTCAAGCCTCTGTTTGGCACGCTGTGGTTTCACATATTTTCACTACATGTTTAGGGCCTTTGGTATGTAGACAAAAACTCCAGAGATTCACAACATAGTTGTGTGTTCTAAACGACTGCTGTTTTACGAGCTTCTGAATGAACGCAGTCTTCAAAACCACAGGCGACCTCACAGCCGCAAAACCTGTAGTTCTGAGTGACAGGCTGTAGAGCCTGACGGCACACTGACTCACATGTCAGTCATTTTCACATGATGCAATTCTCCACCCAGATGTCACACTGTAATCTTCTTGACATCATCTCTGTCCTCTCTGATCTCCACACACAAACACACAGTTTGTCCTCTGTATGTATATTCCAGTCTGAAATCTTCTAATGACTTCAGTGGTTCTTAACTGGTTTTGCTTCATGACTTTATTCAAGAGATTTACATTGAACATCAGGTGATGATGCTAAGCAGTGCCAAACTTGTGTAGCGTACAAAAGTAAGTAGCATTATTTATTTATTAGGCAAATACTTCAAAACACACTGTGATCAGAACAGAGTATGTAATCTATTAACTTCTGTTTAATATAACGTATGTTAATCTATTAATTTGTATTTAATATAATCTAAGTATGTTGATCTATTAACTTGTATTTAATATAATGTATGTTGATCTATTAACTTGGTATGTAGTCTGGGTAAACTTATTTACCTTTTTGCACTTTCTGGGTTACTAATCGAATGTAAGCAAATATGTGACACTGATCGTGGTAACTATAAAAGGTTAGATGTTCTGCCACAGAAGCAAATTTAAAATCAGTTCAAACAACTCTGTGTGTCATGAATTGTCGGGTTTGGTTCAAGCATAAAGTTTATGCCATCTCGAATGATGAAAGCAAAAAGGCTACATAAAGGCAAAGAAAGTTCCCATATTCATGTTCATTTTTAATTTTAACGTTTTGCTCAAATCCCTGAGAATTTTATTGGTGATGAAAAGGCTGAATTAAATAACAGATGTCGACCACAATGCATTCTTTTGGACGAACTGGGCTTCTAAACCTTGTTTTCATTTGTGTTGAGTTAGATATGGAATCTACTCTGACTGAGGCCTATTGCACAACAAGTTTGGTACATGCAAACATTAACAGAATTACATCACCAAAGCAGCAGTGTACAGTTGAGGTGCGTGTATCATGTGTTACGTCAGGAATGTTGTGGAATCATAATAGACAATATGTTCTGCTTTTGTTCTGTTGATAGAAATCAGTTCAAACAACAGATCAGATTTACGGAACCTTCATTTGGGTGAGATTTGCGCATTACCGCCTGCGTATGGTCATTTTAAGTAATATCCAAAATAATAATTAATAAAACAATATATAAATATTATTATAAATAAATATTATAAATAAATGATAAAATAATATATACAATAATTTCTTGTTTGAGATTCAGAAAGGAATATGAATATGGTCTAAACGTGTTATATTTAATGTAACAGGCAACATACTAGCCAAATCTAATCACAGAGGGATTTAAAACAAACAAAACACTTTTCCAACTGACCCATTTTAATCGTAGAGTTTTGAGACAACGCCGGTCAGGGTCATAGCTTATCTTCA
>JAZGTI010017011.1:0-12442 GCA_036877585.1 Botia kubotai | reverse complement strand
TACTCCTGTTGGATGTGGTTCGTCCTTCTTGGAGGTATGCTGACATTACCCTGGATACCGTGGCTCTTGATACATCACAAAGACTTGCTGTCTTAATCACAGATGCGCCAGCGAGACGCGCACCAACAATTTGTCCTCTTTAATGTCACCCATAATGTTGTGTGCCTTGCAATATTTTAAGCAAAAGTGTGCTATTACTCTGCTAATTAAACCTTCACACTCTGCTCTTACTGGTGGAATGTGCAATCAATAAAGATTGGCCACCAGGCTGGTCAAATTGTGCCATGAAACCTCCAACACTAAATTGCCTAGTGTTTCAGTTTCATTGTCCAACCCCTGTATGTTTTAACAGGTCAGATGTATCAGCAGTATCAGGCTCCAGGTGGATACCCTCCACCAGCTGGACCCCAGCAGCAGTACGGGATGCAGTACTCTGGTAATTCTCCTTTAAACACACAATGAGGATGTGTGTGTGGATCCTTTTGCATATTTGACCAATATAACTCTTAATTCGAAGGTTAATCCATAATCCAAAAATGTTTCTTTTGTTTACTCTGTTTCATCAGGTTACACCCCTCAGCCTGGAGCCCCTCAGGCCCCTCCCCCCCAGCAGCAGTTCCAGAATTACCCCACCCCTACCTCTCAGGCTGCTAGTGCTCCTGGCTCTGCCCCTGGCTTTTCTGGTCAATCACAACCTCCTGCTTCCCAAGGACCCACTCAGTATCCACCTGGAGCATTTCCACCTCAAAACTACACATCGCAAGCAGCAGGGGGTTATCAGCCCCGCCCTGTATACACCCCGCCTCCTGGCGCCACCCCTCCCCCAGGCGGTACCAATCCCTATGCCCGAAACAGACCACCTTACGGTCAAGGCTACACCCAGCCAGGCCCTGGCTATCGGTAAAGGCCTTTCTACAGCACTTGTGGTTGTTTTTCCTGCCCCCGAAATCTGTGTTTGTCATCCTTATATTGTGTTTGTGCTTGGGTGTATGTTGATGAATGTTTATGAGTACTGGAATGAGCTTGTGCGATTGTTTATGTGTGTTTGTACACATGGGAGACCAAAAAGAGTGGTAGTTGGACAATTGTGTGTTGTGTAAGAAGTGTTTTGTTTGTGCAATTTATTTGTTTGTTATTTTGTCACGAACCATGAGTCTGTTTAAACACTAGAAAATCACCACATGCATCACGCTTGACATTTTAGTTTTTCCTTCTTCAAATGTCCTGCTTTTATTAACTGTCGAGTGATCTCTGTAGTGAAGCCTGTCAGTTCTGTATAAACTGTAACATTGTTTTCGGAGGATGAATAAAGACTTTGAGACTTAATTGATGAGATTAGTCATGAAATGAATATCTGCTTTTTAAAAAATTCCTTAATAGTTTAATTCAGAGCAAGAATCACACAACATGACACACGTCAGATAATTTCATAGACTGAGAAAATGTAGCCACAGAAAAATTATGAAACATAAAATGCACGTGCGTTTATTGTTAAAACAGATTTTAGCCTTGTAAAAATCCAAGTTTGATAAAGTTCTATTAAATTTGACATTTAAAAAAATTTGACAAACTTCTGTACAAAACAAGCTCTCCACTGATATTGTTTCTGACACAGAACTGCTGTCTGAGGCATGTTAGTATTTTCATCCTAAAAATGGTAATTTATATCTTCAGCTGTTGTGTGACCGGTGGAAATATCAGTTTACATTTCCAAACATTCCTTTTGCCATGAATTTTTACAATCCAGTGAGATGTTTTTATGCACAAGAGTCAGACAACAGTCTGTGCTCACAGTGACTGCAGTCTGTGCAATCAATCTGAGTGACAAAACAGGCTCTCTGCACACACAGCTATACCCCTGTAACATACACAGACACTGAGACATAATGGCAGTAAATATTCTATTGAAGCATTTACTTTTAGTTAAAATGTAGGAACCAATATAGGATATTCTGGGCCATAATAATAACTGATAATCAACAGCTTATGGAACTAATTCTCTGTAAAATAATTGGCTTTAAAAATTCAGATAATATTTGAATTCACCAAGTATTCAGCAAATAATATGAGAGAAAGAGAGGAATGGTCATCATCTATTATAAAAGTAAATAAAACCCATATGGTTCAACTATTAAACCAAGGAATGTGGCATGTTAACTAGTCAAGTAAATGTCTATACAGGGATGCAAACTAGTGAACTAGTTGTTCACAGCTCACAACTGCAGTCCACAACTGGCTCCTTCCACTATGGCCATACAGAAGGCCTCAGTGAAGGAAGGGTTGAGAATGATATGACCCTGTACAAGAACATTTAGTGAATTGATCGCTAAAAACAACGAGCCAATAAAACACATGCAACCTGCACAGATCACTACATCATTCTGACTCTGTAGGTTTAACCAAGTAGTTCATTAGTTTCACCATTTCTTACGTAACGGCCAATCAAATTTAGAGACTGAGTCTAAGACTAAGAGACTGACTGAAAGCGAATCCAGCATGTAATAGGATCTGATCCTATTGACATCAGAGAAAGAAGACTACAAAGAGAAATGATGTTCCGGCATTGTATAAAGTCATTTGTTTTAGGTATAATCCAAAACAAATTAAAGTAAAATCGTAGGTTTGACAATGCTTTTGTCACGAGTTTTCATTTGGGGGGGGGCACAAAAGGATTCACCTTAAACAAGGGGACGGCCCGCTGAAAAAGTTTGAGAACCACTGCCATGTTTACCTTGTTATACACGCCATTATACACATTTGTGAATATGTGTAAATCCACACTAGCTAATTTGGAATATTTTCGATTGCTGAAAAGTTATCTGCACAAGAAGAATCGCTCAGCACAGATCGTAAGCGTCACTTCCACTTTCATCCGAACAGACGCGTTTCGAGGTTTGCCAGAATACATTTGAACTACCACATCACGTGTGAAACAGGTGCAAGACATTGACACAGTAACTAAAACAGGCTTAGAATTACTGCATGTGGTCACTTTATATACGTTGCTGTTTATCGACGTAACATAAGAAATGCGTTTTGAGTATTTTCCAGAACTGTGCCTGGCAACCGCTCATAGGTCTGTGTATATATTATTAGAAATAATATTGCAGGTTAAAGTTTATTTGTAAAGACTTACAAAATTAATTTAACATATAATGCTTTTTCAAAAATTACCCAATGCACTATAATATAAACACCATTTACTTCACCCAAGTACCATTAACTCCAGCTCTGCTATAAAGGTTCTCTTGTTATTATACGATTACACAACAAAATTATCAATAAAAGAATTTTTCTTACATACTTGTATAAAACTTTCAAAAACATCTTTAGAAAACAATACAAACATTTTATACATTGACCAGTCACAATAACTTGAGCACTTGGGCAGAAAATCAGTTTTATGTGGAAGTGCTTTCAGTGGGAGAAATCTCCTGTATAACCTGGTTCAGAATTTCATCTATGACCTCACAGTCATAGTTGATTTGGTCGAGATCCAAAGCAGGAACAAACGTGACCAAAAGTCGAGCAACACTGCTCCTCAGCTCCCTTAACCTGAAGACAGAACCGATAATATATGATCACATCTCGTGAATTAACATCTCCTGTAGGGAATAAAATACAGCTACTGCAGGTCCACGACTGATTATGAATAAACCCATGAAGATTTATAATGACTGACTGTACACCTATTACATGATTACTTACCAAATAAATCAATATAATAATGAGAAGTAAAATTATTGATATTGATAAATCAATATTAACAATGAGAAGAAAAAAGACACAAAACATATTGACACAAAGTCAATTATACAGTTAAAAAGAAACTGTACTTACTTTGCTGATGTCACTAGGTTCTCTCCATCCACTGGTCTTTCATTGGTCTCTCTGTCCTCCGTGATCTGATTAACCTGGTTTACAGGGTCATTCTCAGAATTACAGTGTGTTGAACTGGATCCATCACTTTTTTTCTTCAGTTCTTCCAATTCTTTCCTCAGCTGCTCACAACAATCTCTCTCTTGTTCCAAGCTCCCCAACTTTGTGTGTGTGATTGGGTACGTATTGAAAATGAAAAACAAAACAGTGACAAGACATAATGAAAGCCTCAAGTCTCATACTTTGATTTCCTGACCTATCAATTGATGGTCACCCCTGCTGAAAAGACCAGCTCAACTGGCAAACATATGTTGTGTTTGCAGGTATGTTAAGCAGGCAGTATCTGTTTGTAAGGTCTGAAACTGGGTTGTAAAGTTCACACTAGAGTAGAGGTCTCCAGTGAGCTCCACAGATCTGCAGAGTTAATCTCCAACACTGATGAATCACACCTAAAGCAGCTAATCAAGATCTTCAGGACTGACAGAAACATCCAGACAGGTGTGTTGAAGAAGACTGGAGATAAACTCTGCAGATCTCTGTGGAATTCCAGGAACATGGATTGGAGATCTCTGCGCTAGGGGCTTTGTAACTACTAGTTAGTAACTAACTCTGTAATTAATTTGGTTTTAGCATTTGTTCTTAAGGCAAGACTTATAGGTTACCTACCCTAACTAACTTAACCAAAAGTCCATGGTTAACCAGACTGACCAATAAGAAGCCTGTTCACAGGCAAACTCATGCTGCTGTGCTCTAATGAAATTCATGCTAAATTGGTCTTTTCAGCAGGAATTTCCACAGTTTCTTATATTTACAAGAATTTAGTGGGTCTGTAGTCAAAATATTCTTAGTCACTAACCTTCCTCTTTAACTCCGTGCATTCTGTGTTGCGCTGGTCTAGCTCCCTCAGAAGAAAGTCCACCTGAAGAGCCATTACATCCTCCACTGTTGATGTTTCCCCCTGAGCTTTCATCCTGTCCTCTGCTTCTTTTTCAGATTTCATATGTAGCAACATCGCCTCCTGCTTCTGCTGCAGCTCGTTTATTGTTAGTCTGTGCTCTTCGATGTGTTGTGTGGCCTCTAGATACAGAGTCCTGTAGTCTTGCTCCTCTGATGGATCAGTCTGGATGTTCTGATGGCTGCACTCTTTCTTCACAGTCACCTCAAGCAGTTTACATTCAAGAGTCTGAGCTTGCTTCTTAAACTCTTCTCGTTCCTGGGCTGTGGTCTCCAGGAGACCCAGAAGTTCATCCTGCTGTTTCTGGGCTTCCAGGGATGAGATGTTAAGACCTAAAGAAACTGATTCTTCAGGAGGTGGGCTTATGCTCTCTGTTCTCCTGTCACCACCTTCTGAAAGAGTTGGTTTGGTATCTATATCTGCACTACTACATCGCTTAGTCTCCACAACGTCTTTGATGGACCTGTTTAGTTTGGTTGCTTTACCTCTGCTGCAGTCTGCCTCAGCTCTGCTCCGTTCTATCTCTACTGCATCATTCTCTGTCTCTTCTCCCTTCATCTTCTCTTCTGCTCTTCTCTGATGGTTCTCTTCCAGCTTCACTGTCACATCACATTCTGTCTGGGTTGTCGTGTTAACTTGACTGATTGAAAAGCACGGATCCACGGTGGCTTCTGTGAACGCGTCAGCAGCAGGTGTTTCCATGGAAACATGATCGCTGTCCTGCACATCATCACTTGTTTGGCTTTCTAACTTCACTTTAGCAAGGTTAAAGGCTGGGGGGTTGGGTCTTGGTGTGCTTTTGATCTCATCAATAACAACATCATCATCATCATCAGAGTTGTGCTCCATGTCCTGTTTATCAGCACAGTCATGATGAGTGATGTCCATCTGTGAGGTTTGGACATCTGATGGGTTAGGGTTAGGGCCTCTGGATGTTGATGGGCTGTCTGGTGTGTTGTTATAGTAGTCTCCAAGTCTTCTAGCTTTCTTCAGAGCTTGGCTCTCGGTGTTTGCTATACTCCTCTTTCTGCTGTAGGTCCAAATCATGTTGTAAGCAAAAACACATTGTTTACATTTTGCATTGTTTAACCGCTTAACATTACACAGTTCTGTAACAGCTCCAGTGAGAAAGCCAAAATTGACAGTGACAGACGAAAACAATACAAATTAAATAACAGAATGACATCAGAGAAATGAAGATGGAGGGAGAATGTTCTACCTTGCAAAAGGAGAGAGGGACGTGACTGCTGTAATGACTGGCATGCTGTCTGATTGGCTAGTGGCTAAAACAGAAACAAATAAAATATAAACATTAATCATTTTGGCTTATTATGCAAAAACAAATGGTTGGAATACAGGGTTTTACCAGATTGTGGGAGGGGTCTGGAATCGACAGGGCTCCTAACAGCTGTCAGAGGGGTCAGAGGTGAACTGGGTGAGGAAGATCTCTATGGAACCAAAATACAAAATTAGACATATGCTTACAGGTTGAACAGGGACAGATCATGTTCTGGTTAACTGAGCTCTGATACGCTTACATGCCGTAATGTTCGAAAAAGGTTTTCTTGCGTTCTTCTCAGAACTTCATTCTGCTCAGTTAACTCTGCATTTCTCTGCCTCATGGTTTCTTCCGTCTAAACCACAGTGATATTGGCAATCAAATTACAAACAAAAAAGAAAACCTGAGCTGTATGAAACACAACAAACACACCTGTCATCCAATGCACAAATATACAATTACCTGCATCTTTTTCTGTTCCTGTTGTTTTCTGAGGTTTCTTTCGCTGCAGGAACGTAACAAACAACAGTGTCAGATTATATCTGAAAACCGTTGTCAGATTTGTTGTATAATAATAAATCACTGGTGATCGTTGTAATGCAACTTTTTTAAAACAATTATAACTCACTTTAATGCTTAAAGAACAAGTATAGGTAGCACTAAACACAAACTCTTGGTTTCACCGAACACATGACATCACTTCCTCTGTTTATGTCACATCATGAAGACCAGCAGTATTCACAGCATGCATGCTTCATTAAGTATTTAAGACAGTCACACTGCACAGCCATGTTCATTTCACACAACCGGACACTCACTGAAGGTGTGTGAAAAAAATCATGACTGCAACTCAGACTGTGTCAAAGGCACAAAATTCAAATTCAACAAACTTCAGTTAAAACTAGAATTTCCCCTTAACTCACTGCTGTTTGTATGCTTTCAGACGGGTTGATGTTTCATCTTCAGAGTCTTCAGCTTCCTCTGGTTTTTCACAGCCCCTGAATTCAGACAGATTCATAAAAAACACTGCTACAGTCAAACGTGCGCTGTGTTCATGCACACTGCTACAGTCAAACGTGCGCTGTGTTCATGCACACTGCTACAGTCAAACGTGCGCTGTGTTCATGCACACTGCTACAGTCAAACGTGCGCCTTTCATAAATCGTGTAGGATTTATGACTATTTAGAACATAGTTATGACTTTACCTAAAGGTCACTAGTTTAATCACTGTAAACAAATGTACTTTTCTTGAATTTCATTTATATCACAATTCTTTCCGTTATTTTCTTTGTTTTCGTGATTTACAAATGTTATCACATTGTTAAAAAAATCTTTTTATTACTCAGATGAATATGTTTGGATTCTCTGATGTATGATTAAATCAGATCCAGTATGATGTTGAAATAAACCTGAACTGGGGATCTGGGTTCTTTTCACAGAACCATTGGTCAGGCAGCTTATCTGTGTCGATGCCATCCGGAAGTTTCCGCCACTTATGACAGCGATCACACTGAACCCAGTTCTGGTCTGGATGCTTCCTTCAGGTTCAAGAGGAAAACAGGGTTTGTACATTGTACAGTTAAAGCAACACGTCACATGCTGTGTGTTTAGATAGACACTAACGGGATATCCTCCACTGCTCCTGTGGTGTTCTGACCAATTTTATGATGCATGGCTTTCCAGTAGTCTTCCAGCTTCACACCAAGAGTAGTTATGGTTCTTCTGTGTGGACAAACAATAAACAACAGAGATGTATGTATATAAATACATACATAATTACATTTCTGTTTGACAATTTGATTGTAAAAGTATTTGTATAATGCATACATAAGCATTTAGCTTACAGCACATTGAAGTTAATCATTTTATCAGTATGTGTTCCCTGGGAATCGAACCCATGGCCTGCATGTTATGAATTGAACCCATGGCCTGCAGCTGATATACAGAACCTGCTTGTTGATGTCGTTATAAAGTATCAGTGTATTTCTGCTTTAAAGCTGAAGTGGTTTAAATCTTTGAACTGCCTAAAGCAACAGTTAGTGAGTTTGAGGTGGGACTCTTTGGTGTCTTGAGGGCAATTTAACATAACATCTACATCTACGCATTTGCCATCTAGAGCGACATACAGTGCATTCAAGCTATACATATTTTTATCAGTGGGAATTGAACAAGAATCTTTTGTACTGTTAATTCAATGGTCTACCAGCTGAGCTACAGGAAGAGTATTTAACAGGAATTAACTGAACTACCTTATTACATCAAATGCTAAATAGGAAAACAAGCACACAAACTAATATTCATAACTACTAATAAAGATATATTTGTAATTAATAAATAATAGTTATTAATTTTATATAATTGTAATAGTTATTTCTTTATAGTAAATAATAACTATAAAGATAGCAAGACCCTGTATTTGACCACAGTCATAGCACAAGCGACAGACAGAATAATAGTTGTCAGAAGCAGGAAATCTACACACACACTGTAACACACCTGCAGCCTTACACTCACCTGTACTCTTCTGTGTAGTCAAAGTCCTGCTTGTTGTGTGTTGGTTTCAGGAAGTTGCACTCAATCACCGCAATGACTCCCACCCCCTTATTATTGGCCTGTTGTAAAAACAAGGATGACACCTCAAAATAATAAGCAACACCAAGAACTGAAACAATTTAAAAAATAATTAAAACTACACTTAAGTCATAAAGCATTCACCCTATTCTGGCATCCAACACGCTCGTAGGCTTTGATAAGTCTGTTTTTATGGTACATCATGACTCCATAGTGTTCTTTGCTCTTGGTGTTGTAACCAAAAGTTATTGAGATGCTTTCCTTCTGAGAAGAACAGACTTAAGGAAAGAGCACTATGAAAATAGCCATTCATTTTTTGGGCCTGTAAGCGACAGAGAATGTCTCTGTAAAAAACTGACTTGACATAACTGGGAAGTTGCTTTCATGTAACATTCCCTGCTTTAAAAGTATGTTCACAGTTCAGTAGCTGCACAGGTTACTGTACAGGTTTCTTGGAGGACTGACGGCTTGCTCCTTTTTGTAGTTTGTATGGATACATTCAGAAAGTTGGGTTTGTATTTATCCTTCGCAACACGTGCCAGACTTTTAGCGATCAGCTGAGTTCTCACTTTATATCCACGAATAACAATCTGCATTCTGGGCTTCAGGTAGAGAATACTGCAGTATGCCTGAAAGAAAACAACATACAGACAGACACATGTTGCTATTTTATTCATGTCCAGTCTGATGATGTAATCCTCACAGACGTGATGTGAATAATACAGTAGCGTAGGGTTTATCTGTAATTGAAGACAGGAAGGGTAATGGTGAGGCACTCACTCTCAAGGAGAAGTCACTCTCTGGACTTGACTGAAATATGCGACAGGGTTGCTTATATTTCTCTTTCTCACTGTCATACACATCAGCTGGAATCTGGATGTCATAACGGCCCACCTCAAAGTCAAACTCTGACTGATCTGTTTGTGTTCTGCAGCAGAGAAACATTCTTTAAAAATTAGGGTTAGGGTTTTTCTATTAGAAGTAAAGCAGTGTTTCTGAATCTTGCTCCTGCGTGTCCCTCAGCTCTGCTCTCTCTCTGAAGAGAAAACTCACTTGCGGAGGTTCCAGATGATGATGCGTGTTCCTGTGCACTCTCTGGAGTCGTGTGTGCTGATGGCCTCCACCTCTGCCAGCAGCTCTTCTTCTGTCTCGAACAGAGAGTATCGCAGGATGTCCTGGAGACTGGCTGTGTGCTGTGGCTCAGGACGGAGTGAGAAGACAGGTCAAGGAATCAGAATATCAAATATTGCAGCAACTCTTACCTTAAAACACCTTACAAAACACAGGGGGAAAGTGATGAGACTACAGGTGCTTGTACTGAAATGTCCCAGTTAAGCTAGCACAAGCAGACAAGAAAGCAACTGCATCCTTCATTAGAGTAGGTAAGCTGTTGTTCTTTCACCCGGTTGTGCAGTTTTCTTTTGTTTGTCTTTTAGGCAGATAAGGATATGTGACCCTCCGATGCGTCTAAATGTGACAATCGGTACAATGATGTTTTCTGCTTGAATCTCTTGAAGGTATGTCTGCGACAACATGCCCACACACATACACTCTCCCTTCTTTGAAAACACAATGGCATCCTTTCCCAAACGCATGGAGCCTGACTTAAACCCATTGCCATACAGGCCCACAGGAACATGGCCATTTTTTGCCTCTTTTTCACTGAAGCCAAAACTGAAAGGGAGAGGAATACAAAGACAATGAGACAATAATTATTCATTTGATTTAAGTCAATAACTGTGTCTGTTTTACCAATTCATTGTGTATTTGCATGCGATGAAATGTATTTAAATAAAAGGTAAAACTCTATCTAATCTAATTTAAAACTATTTGGAGTAATAAGAGAGGATTTTATTTTGGGATAAAGATTTTTTTTATATAAAATTAAAGTTTTTAAAGAATGCACTTTTTTACATTTTTAAATCTTTGAAAAACAATTTTTCTTATTTTCCATAAGCTGCCAAAATTTGCTGTCACAACAGACAAGATACTGGTTTGTTATTTGCTCACCTGAGCATTTTGTACATCTTGTCATAATCCATTCCTGCTCCATTATCCATAAAAGTGAGGCAGTCTTGATCTCTGATTCTTGTTTTATCAATCCAGAACTGTTTGGCACTAACATCTGGGTCGTAGGCATTGTCTAAGAGCCAGCAGGAAATATGTGTAAATTATTGTCAAATCATGCAGCTTTGGTATCAGCCGTACAATATCACTCAAAAATATTGGAGCTCTGTGACGTGACTCTTTTAGGCATGTGAAATACAATACAGTTTATTTACAATGGACAAACAATGTTTTTTATTACTTGGTAAACAAGCCTTACACAAACACAGAGCTCACCTATCAGCTCAGCAATGGCACTGAAGGGCCAGGTGTGACTGGTCGAGTTAGTGTGAAGAAACTTTGGATTAAGCTATAAAAGGAAAAGATAAGATAATTGGCATTAATACACGTTATTAATCACCGGGAATGTTTCATAACTTGCATTACGCTGGTCACTAAACTAGGTAATCTATTTACCAGGTAGATATAAATAATAATATAAAAATATTCTAATAATTAATCAATACAACTATCTATTAAACATCTGTTGCGCAATAACCTACTCGTCCTCCTGTCGGAGAAACAAAACCGAAAGTAACGATGTATTATGAGCTGTTCTTATTGGAGGATCAACACATACGTCACAAAACTTAAACGCACACGTATGTCCATAGCATGACACGATCACACAAGTGACCGCATACACATGAACTATTTATGACGATTATTAATTATTTTCTATTTACTATGTACTTAATCATTCTTTAGTGCAAATGCGTGAACAATTAAAGATGACATCAAACCCGAGCGCCGCTAAGGCTGACAGTGCTGAGAGTCATTGTGTTATAAACACGCCGTGTGTTAAATGTGTGAATCAGTGTGTTCATGACGCGTGTGAGGTTCATACCGCGCTCAGCGGGATTCCTCTCTCCGTCTGCACCGCCATTCTGATCACAACTCATCAACAAACCCACGATCATCCTCAAGAGCTGTGGCTGCTTACATCCGGGGAGTGACCAGACAGACCGTGTGTGATATTTTCAAAATAAAAGACTAAACAAATTACCTTTTAAATACATTACAATGCCTTAGCTGCCTTAATTCCTATTTTTATTATTGCAAATAATTATTATTAAAAAATTAGTTCAATTAACTCGTGTCACCAACGCTTTGTAATTTAATTGATTTTGTGTAGCATTTCGCAAACCTCAGAGGCAATGTTTTGGGTCAAACATTTTGGGAACATTTAAATAATGTTCCTAATTGTAAACAAATGAACATAAGTATTAATGGTGTGCATTTTCTAATACTACATAAATTACTTTTTATAATACCACAGACTAAACCTGTACACATATAAACATTTCTTTACCTTTGATCTTTCTTAATAAAAAATAATTTAAAAATGCTTTAAAGAATGTATTACTGAATATATAGATCCTAAATGACTGCCAATTCAGCAGAATTACTGTAATAAATACAAAATTCACACGAAAGATACTAGATACTGAATTGGTGATTTTGTTGAATATTTCTTCCACTGTGGAGCTATTATTATGAAAACAAGTCACGCTGCAGTTTGTTTCTTCCTGACAGGAAGTGCGCTTGAACGTGGTAAATAGGCTCTATGCACGCGTACTTCCGCGTTTGACGCAAGGCTGCTATTCCGTTTCCGGTTGGAGAGGTTTGAAGCGGAGAAAAACGCGATTAT
>JAZGTI010017010.1:0-12443 GCA_036877585.1 Botia kubotai | reverse complement strand
GAATAGCTTGCAAAGCATTCTCATCCTCACAAGGGATTACGTGTCGATTCTGTACAGTGATGCGTGTGCGCGCTCGGCCCATTGACTTGATGACCGTTTCTGAGTAACGGGACTGTCCGCTTTGTGCATTTTAAACACGAAATTGAGTTTTTTTGCATTTTAAACACGAAATTTTTTAAAAGACTCCAAACCAGAGATCTTCATCAGAGTGGAGATCAGTCTTAAGGACCTGTCGTTTATAAAGTAAAATACTGTTTTTGAATTTATGTGTAGTGGATAGTAGTAATAGATCAAAAGATGTAGTAATGATCAAAAAGACCTGTTTACGTTTATTGTTTTAGTTAACCTTTAACAGTTTATTTTTCTTAAATCATCATAAATGAAAATATGCATTATGTATTACTTATACGATATTACTTCAATTAAATTAAGTAGGAAAGTTTTAAAAAGACAAATCTACTACCAGAACAGTTATATATCGTCTCAAATCATAACGTAAATTAACAAGGGTAAGTTTGTTAGCGAATACATTGTCGGGAAGCCAAAAGTAAAGGGTTTCAGAAAAACTACGCAATGACAGAGGTAATGAGCTGGAGCGTATGAGTTATGTAACGTCAGTGACGTTACTGAAAGGGTTAATGTATGTCTGACGTAGAAAAGCAACCCACTTCCATTGGGAGGGTATGTGTCCTGGAGCCAATGTTGTTGTGCTTATTGTTTGTTTGTTTTTTTACATACGGATGCTAAAAATGTTGTCACTGAAAATATTTTGGGAAAATGTCGGCATATCTATGAATTAGTTTAATAAGTGGCAGTAAAAAAGTGGCAGTAATGAATTAGACACATAGTTTAATAAGAAAATACTGTTTTTGTGTAGGACTGTTTGTTCTTAATGTAAATATGATTATACTTACAAACCAATACCATAAAATTACCGTGTTTTATTTGACATGTACTGTGGTGATACACGAAACTTGAAGTACATTGTAAATATTACGGTACAAAATTTGGTACCAGGGTATATATCAAATTATTTATATGTTGAACTTACATGTGTTTCTGTGTCTGTGTGTGGGGGGGGGTCTCCTTTAAACCCAATCAGTTTACCTGGCCAGACCTTTGAAGACCCCCTCTATAAAAATTCCAGCCAAGAATTGCCCTGGCTAGTTCACATGGGAGGCTGGGGGAAGGTTATTGTGCTGCAAACAAACCTGTGCCCTGGACACTGAATGTATGCCTTTGTTTGTGTGTGTGTGTGTGTGTGTGGGAATGTTAAAGAGTGTGGTCTCAGTGGGGTATTGCATAACATGAACTTCAGTGAGCAAAAGTTACGAATGTTTGAAGTAAATTGTACTTCTTCAAGATATTTAGAAGAAAGATGACCACCCGTAGCTCAGTGGTTAGAGCATGGCGTTAACAACGCCAAGGTCATGGGTTCGATCCCAGGAATTGCACATACTTAGAATCAATGTATAGTATAATGCAATGTAAGTCACTTTGGATAAAAGCGTCTGCCAAATGCATAAATGTAAATGTGTAGGGAAAGTTGTCACGCATCACCATTGAATAGTCCTTGTTTACACTGTGCCTTGTGTGCAGTGTTTCAGTAGAGCCTTTTACTTGATGATGATGACTTTTCTCTTTTGTAGGATCAGGATTTGGACGGACAGGACTAGGCAAAGATGGATGTGTACGACCCTCAAACTCTAGGAATTGTGGTGTTTGGTGGCTTCATGGTATTTTCGGCCATTGGGATCACACTTGTGTCGACTTTTTCCATGAAGGAGACATCTTATGAGGAAGCCCTAGCCAAACAACGACAAGAATCAGGCGGTACTCAACCCCAACGCTCTGACAAGAAGAAAAAGGCCTCTGAAAAGAAAGGCAAGGCCAAGAAGAAGGAGGAGAAACCAAATGAGAAGCATCCCGAATCTGAGGCCGAGTCCATCCCTGAACCTGTCGCTGAGAGTGGGGAGTCTGAACCGGCACCCAAGGTGGAGCCAGAACCCCAACCTGAACCTGTGCCTGTTACTGAGCCTGAACCTAAAGTTGTGGCCAAAGCAGTTGCACCTGAACCAGTTGCAGAGGTTAAGTGCGCTGCCCCTCCCATTGTAAGTGCGGTGGTGGCCCCACTTGCTCCATCCCCAAAGGAGAAAAAGAAGAAGAAGGTTGCCAAGGTGGAACCAGCCCCAGTCAAGCCTGTGGAGGTTCCAGAGGTCATAGTGAAGGAGGAGCCAGCGGTGGCTGAGGTGACAGTGCAAGCAAAAATGGCCTTTGAGGTTGCTGCTACTCCTACAGCTGAAGAACCCAAAGCTGAAACTCCAGCCAAGAAGAGATCCAAAAAAAAGTCTGAGCCAGGTAAGTATTTTTGACTCGTATCCATTTAGCCGCTAGCACGGTTCTCACACGGATAGTCACAGTTTCATTTTTATACTACTAGAGTAAACATTTAAAGTCTAAACCATCCTGTTCTGGTTCAAGTGGTTACTTTAGAGACCCTGGATGCCCCCCAGCTGTCGCCATTCAAAACTCTGGTTTCCAGTCTGAACAAAACTTCGTTTAGCGAACCTGAGATGCAAAAACTTCTTGAGATCATCAGCAAGAAGGCAGGAAAGGACTCCTGGCAACTGGTACAAAGTCTAAGCCTCTCACATTCCAAGATAATACCCGTTTTCTCCTTTTAGCACTTATATCTCTTTTTTCTCTCTACACAACAGGCATCTCAGAAGGGGGACCCATTGGCCACGTTGAAGAAGCAGCTGGAAGAAAAGGAAAAGCAGTTGAACGCTGAGCAGGAAAACATAGTTGCAGCCAAGACCCGTGTCCGTGAGCTTACCAAGGTGACACATGCCCACATACACTCCAAATAAACCAACAAGGCTCAAACAAGCTTCTCTTCATGTTTTGACCTTCATCAGTGTTGTGCAAAAAAAGGTCACTGTGATTGTTCCCAAATAAGCTGTACGTTTTGGAACAACCTTGTCCTAACTCTATTCTCACTTCTAAATTTCCCAAAGGAGCTGAATTCTGCAAAGGGTAAGATGATGTCCGTAGAGACCCGCATGAGCTCTGAGCTAAGCACTCGAGGGCAGGAGATTGCAGCTCTGCAGGCACGCATGCAGGCGTCCCTCCAGGAGCATGTCCTTGAGACTCAGCAGCTCAACAGCAAGGTCAGGGGTCACCAGCCTCTCACATTTTCTCAGTTACTAAACTGTGTATTGTTAGTAAATCTGTGTTTTGCATGTGGTCTCAGATCCAGAGCCTTCAAGAGCAGTTAGAGAATGGACCAAACGCTCAGCTGGCCCGTCTGCAACAGGAGAACTCCATTCTCAGAGATGCCCTCAACCAAGCCACCAGCCAGGCGGAGAGCAGGTATTGCACCCATGCTACCCTTATATTGCAATTTTGTTTAGTACTGATGGTGATGCAGATATTATGTCATTAGTAGAAGTGCTCCAGACACACTGAGCATTGGTGCTGATGCAGGAGGCACGGGTTTGAATTTGGTCCTATTCATGTTTCCCCCACCCTTTATCTGAATAATATCTTTTCTCCTCTTCATTATCGTTCAAAAGTGCAAAAATTACATTGAACAGTTGTATAGCACCTATATAACACAATAACCTTTAACCTGCCCTTTATCTTCATGAGACTCATTTGTGGCTTGTTGTTCACATTCACAGGCAGAACGCAGAGTTGGCAAAGTTGCGTCAAGACTGTTTACGTCTCAACCGAGAGCTGAACGAGCGCACAGTCGCTCAGCATGCAGAGGAAGACTGCAGGAAGGCTCTGGAAACCAAGATGGCTGCCGCCGAAGAACAGCTAACGCAAACAAAAGTAAACCCTGACCTCTGACCTTTATCCTGTTATCTCATCTCACTGAAGAGATCTTTGTGATCTTTGTACCATGCCAATTTTTTAAAAGAAATTTGACTTTATATCTAACCTGTACGAGCAACGGCTGTTTTTGTGAACGCTGGTGTTTCTCTCAGGATGTTGTTTTTGTGTGTGTCGCTGTGTGGGAAATGTTTATCCTTTCGGCTCAACTATGTCAGCAATGCAAACTCCTGTTAAATAACCTCCCACATTGGTCAGTTATTAGATACATGTATTGAATTTGATATTGAAGGCAAAGTGCTGTCATTATTTAGTTGTTATTATTACCCGTGTCGTTCCAACGCCTTATTTCTCGACAAATGTCGCAGAACATGCTCGCTGCTTTTTGTCAATGACGTTAGGGGCTAACAGCTTAAAGCTCAGAGATTCCACTAAAGTTCTAATTTAATTTCCTTTTCTTTTAACTACATTGTTCGTCTGTTCAGGCATCTTGTGTGGAGGCAGAACAGGCTCTGCAGCAGAAGTTGGATCGAGTCAGTGAAGAACTTTGTCACGCTCAGAACAACAGCAAGACTCTACAGGCTCAACTCGACGCAGCAAAGGAGCAGGTCAAGACCCTTGATGGTCAGCAGATGAAAGCGCTCCTTATTTCACTTGCAGATATTGTTGTTTATCGGGAACACCAAGCTAATGAATTAGCTTGTATACTTGTATAAATGTATAGATCCAGCTTTTAATTGACTTATCTGCTGTGTTTATAGAACTCCAGGAGCGTGTGCGAGTTTCTGAGGCGGAGGTGAAGGACAGGTGTGAAGAGTTGGAGAATTTGAGGGCACAGCTGTCTCACACGCCACAGAACACTGTGGAGTTAAAAGGCCCGATACAACCCGAGAACCAGGTACAAAGATTTGTCAGTCTGATCCTATTGCTATCGCAATGCACCAAACTCGTGTTTTTACAATGAATCTAAAACCACACTATTCTGAATCTGTACAGATTAACAGCTCGGAGGAGGTTCAACAGTTGAGAACCAGGTAATGCGAACGTTTACAATTTAAATACCATATTCAAAGTTTAACGATCACGTTGATATGATTACATGAATGTGTTGCGTGCAGTCTGAGAGAGCGGGAGGATCAGCTGACATCTCAGCAGGCGGAGCTTAATCAACTGAGGGAGGAGCTTGACGCAGTGACGAAAGCTCAGACCGAGGCGGCTCAGGATAGGTGCTGCCCCTGATAAATTATTATTTATACTCGTAAATTATTTTATATAGAGCATAACAAATAGTATTGGGAAAATTTAGCTGGCCAAATAAAGCACGCATTAATGTCACGACACATATGCACAGCGTCGCCTAATTTTATAGAGTCAACCAAACTGTAGGCCACATATATCTTAATATAACGTAAATATTTATATATTGCCCCGCAGTATTGTAACCGTTATTGTCTTTAATTGTCTGTGAATGTGCCGATTGTTGATGCCTGGTCTAAACGTTGCCCTGGTCCTCAGGTTAAATGAGGCTGACGCAGAACGCAGAGAACACACCGCCGAGATCGAACGACTTAAAACCAGGTAAACAATTCACCTCGCATTCCTTTCATCCGACAGGTTGTGAAGACACGTCGTATTAAATGTTTGTATCTGTTCCAGTCTGAGAGAACGGGAGGGTTTGGTGGCATCTCTGCAGGTTCAGCTGGAGAAAAGCAAACGCGTGAGTGCAGTGTTTGATCATTTGCTGATATGGGTGTGTAATACATACATACATACACGCACTTACTAGATTGATCATTTTATATCCGTAGGCCAACAGCGCAGAAGCAGAGCCACCGTTTGAAAAGTAAGAGATGGAGATTTTTTTGATCAGTTTCTTTAGGTGTTTGTCCTTCTGTTCCCTGGATTTCACCGAGTTTTCTTTTGCAGTCTGGAGAAGGACGCTCGTATGATCTCTCTGGAGGAGGAGCTTCAACAGCTTAAAGAGGAGATGGAACGAGGGAGGACCAAGAGCAATGTGAGTCCATCCATATCTAACTACACGTCCATTCATTACTAACATCCTTCCATTCAGAACATCTATACACCCATTTATCCACTCGTTCAGCTATCCATTTATCCTCCGTTTATCCATCTGTTTATCCATCCATCCATCTCCAAGAACATATCTATCTATGTATAACTACTATTATATATATATAACGTTCTTACATATACACTATTCTAATGTCTACAAAATAAACAAAGGGGAAAGGAATGAGTTAACAAAAGCCTAGTTGGAGAAACACTTTTCCTAAAAACTCTGTTTATAACTCGAGTGTGTGTGTGTGTGTGTGTGCGTGTGTGTGCGTGTGTGTGTGTACGTGTGTGTGTGTGTGTGTGTGCGTGTGTGTGTGTGGAGCAGAGCGAGGTTGAGCAGCAGTTAAGCTCTTTCCAGAAGGATGCCAAAAACACCCTTCAGACTCTCTTCCCTCACATCGCCATAGATACACAGCAGGTTAGAATAACCACAGAAACATAAATAATTTGTGTTTTACCTTTTCCTGTATTTTACAGAATCATTTTTAAAATACCTTAAATGTAGTATTATCCATATATCCATTTTTTATTTACATTTAATAACGAGCATGTGTTTCACTTTATTCCCTTTTCATTTATAAATGTAAAAAAAATATTATGTTCATTAGTTTTACATTTTTATTTTAGATTTTATTTATTTGTTAATATTCGGGCTGACTGTGCATGTGTGTGTTGCAGAGTAACTGGCTGGAAGCGCTTACATGTGAAGCACAGGCGTTCCTCTCTCACAGACAGCAGATTCCAGCAGAAACACAGCACGAAAAGTCAAGCTCATACCTAATGGTTAGAGATCATCCACACACACACACACACACACACACACTTGTTTTTATGCCTTATGGGGACTTTTCATAGACATAATGACTTTTATACGGTACAAACTGAATGTTCTATCCCTTAAACCGCATCATTTAGTATGTTTTATAATCAGTTTCCCTCATGGGGACCACTGGCTTGTCCCCACAATATAGGTGTGTGTGATTTTTACCATCCTTGTGGGGACATATGGTCCCTACAGTGGTAGAAAAACAAGCACACACACACACACATTTATCAGTAAAGATACCTTTCCAGAGTCAGTCCTGTCCTGTTAATCCAACTATCTCTGTCATGCAGGAACTACAGCAGAAGCTCGTCCAATCAGAGGAGAGTCAGAGGTCACTGCAGGCAGAGTGCGAACAGTACAGATCAACTCTCAGTGACACAGTACGTGACACGCAAATTTATCATGCGAATATATTCAAAGCTTCATTCATAAAGTAGGTGTCAGTATAAATGACAGTAATAGATGATATATGATTGACAGGGCTAATGGTGTGTTTTGTGTTTGCACAGGAGAACATGCTAAAAGTTCTGCAGAAGACTGTGGAGGAAGGAGAGCTTGCGTGGAAGTCAAAGATCTCAGATGCAGAGGAGCGGAGACAGTCGGTAAGAAATTCTCACAGCGTTTTGTCTGATGGGTTCTGTGGTCCTGCTGTCGCACTGATTTTGTGTGTATCTCATACAGGCCCTGGATCAGGTGAAGGTCCTGGAGGAAACAATAGAGACAACGAGAGCCGACAGACAAGACACAGAACAGGTTTTTATGCGTTCAGGAAATGTTCTCGTAACGCTGTGTGCAGTTAACCGATGTTATTTGTTTAATGGAAAGTGTAGTAGAGGCTTATGATCCCTCTGTTCTTCAGCTGAAGAGTCAGGTGATGCTGTTGGAAGCTCAGCTGGAGAAACAGCTGGAGTCCATCACCATCAGTCAGACGCACGCAGAGGAGATGTCTCAGGTAAAACATCTCAGCAACGTTAGGCTAACGCATTTGAATATTCCGTTACATCTTTCTTTGTGCCTCTTTCAGCTGAAGGTGTTGTTATCAGACGCTCAGAGCCAGCTGATATCAGCCAAAGCAGAAGCTCAGGAACTGAGAACAGAACTTTCATTGGTAGGTTGAACATCGGAGTTACTGAGGACGATACCCTCTCCTATTTGTTCTACAAAATGAGGGAGGGGCCTAAGTTTTGGACAAGTGGCTTTTTTAAGCGATAGCATTGTTCGATGAACATTCTGTGTCAATCACAAGTGTCAATCACAGTGTTCTGTGTCAATCACAAGTGTCAATCACAGTGTTCTGTGTCAATCACAAGTGTCAATCACAAGTGTCAATCACAGTGTTCTGTGTCAATCACAGTGTTCTGTGTCAATCACAAGTGTCAATCACCGTGTTCTGTGTCAATCACAAGAGCCCTTTGGCGAAGGTGTGGCTAGTGCTGAGGGTGTATTACGTTAATTTCGTGTTGCTTTTGTTTATTGCTGTTACCTGATCTAAAAAAAACAGTTTTCCAGAGTATTTGGTCTTTATTTATCTCTAAGTTTCTCTTTTTAGTTGGAGACTGAATTTTTAATCCTTTAAACATACACGTACAGTATATGCTGTTGTACCCGAGTAATATGATATACTGTTAAATTTGAATCTCACCGTGTCTACTGTTACAGCTACAAGTGCAACTAGAGGAGAGGAAGTCGACACAAGACCACAGCCAGACGGAGACCAAACCGCAGAATCTCCTGAAGAGCACTCAGGAAGAGAAGGAACCCGTGAAGAACCTGCAGGACCAGCTACAAGGCGAGGTACATGACAAACATCTCAAACACAGTCATTTTAGATCCTAATAGTGCAAATAACAGGAATTTTCTCTTTGTCTACAGGAAACTGAGGAGTCAAAAGAGGGAACGTCTGTCTGACAGAATGAATCAAGACAAACCAAACAGCCCGAGTGCTTTCATTGTTCTTATGCATTATATACACGTTGTGTTCTCTGCTACTGTAGCACACATGATGACTGTTATGACATATGGGGACCGTTAGAGAATTTATTTTAAAGTCATTATCAGGTAACCCAGTACAGCCGTTTTCAGTGTTAAAAGGGAGAAGTGTTTGTGTAAAAGACGCGTGACTTGTGCAATCACTCTTTTTATCTCTCGTTTGCATGTTTTCACGAGGAGAACTGTGTCAGCGATGTGCGGCAATGCAGCACATAAAAAATAAACTGTTGATCTGATGACTTGGTTTTATTTGGTTGTAGCGCTGTGTTGTTCAGCATATGTATTTTATACTTGTATTTCTCTGATATATATACACCCACATACAGAGGGTCAACTTGATGTCAATTTGGGAACGTTAAAAAAATAATTAGGAATTTATAATTTGTGAGAAGACCATAGCCAAAATGTTAATGCTTAAGTCTTTATATTAAAATTAAATTGAGATGCAGAAACAACTGCATGTAATAAATCTATTAATACATCAGAGGGAAAAATAAATATGTAAATTTATGTGCGGCTAATATGACGTGTTATACGTATTACAGTATAAAACTAGTACCTTATACCAGCCACAGGTTCTGGTAATTTACTTCCATACTTTATGCATCATCTACAGAAATAAAAAGCGTCTAATAAACCGTATCCATAACGGTCCAACAGTCTCATAAAACCTTTTTATAAACACTCCGCAGCTGACAGCGTCCTCAGATCCAAAGGTGAGATCAAATGGTTAAATTTGCATAGCGCCTTTGTGATCGTTGACACATTTGTTGGTCTGTTAGGCTATCCAGGCCGGCTAGAAATAAGACAATATGCGTGTGCAAATCTGTGCACTTTATAGAATTACTCTGTTGCGTCAATAACCCAGCAGGCGGAGGCGTGCGCTATGGCCTGGCGCCTATTATTATTACTTTTTAGGGGATGCGGCGAGTGAAACACGACAAATCTTGCTTGGCGTGGGGTGTGTTTGCGGAGGAGTATAATTTACTTGGTTTACTTGTTTGAAAGAAATTACTATGTACATTGATTCCTTGTGTAATTTTTTTAATAGACGGTTTGTTCTTCACGTGTTGTATGTAGGTCCATTGTATGTCATTTATTTAATGTTTTGGCAGTATTTTAATGCACTGTGTGATGATATGGTATTTATGTATTTAGTTTACTTTAAATAAAACGTTTTTGAGTTACATACGAATAAAAGAAGACATTTCTGTATCATTCTTTCCGTGTCGTTTCTTTGACATGTTGCACACGGCCTGAACCCGCAGTCAACATTTATGTCTCGATGCTGCCCCCTGGCGATTATTACGAAGCCCTCGAGATCAGATGTTCGTTTCATGAACATAAAACGTTAAGAGACTGTAACTGTTGCTTGTATTGATGGTCCAGTATAGAGGTCCGACTGCATAAAGCTTTATATTAAAGCAATGAGATGAGATTAACTGTTTAACAGCAAACACACAGCAATAAATAAAAAAATCATAAATGATTACACAAAGCAAACCATACAATATGTATTCTGTACCTACTGTATATTACCTCAGGTATGGAGGACCCTATGAAGAAACGGGCAATGAGACAAAGAAAACGTTTTACCTTTGTTTGTATGCATTGCTTTGAAAGAGAAGGGAATAACTGTTTATATGGTCAGGTTGTGCTCAAATTACAATACAGCTAGAAATGGAAACTAACCTTGGAAGACACAAGAAATGCACAACAACAAACAAGGGAAGGATACAAACTAGTGTTGACCTCAAACAACCCTCTAAAAGAGGCTATCTTCTCTCTCTCTCTCTCTCTCTCTCTCTCGCCCAGTAAGTTTGACACACTAGCTGCCAAGTTGTGTAAAAGCGAGGCTTGGGTTAAAAGTTTTAAGTTCAACCCCTTTTTTTGTTCCTTATAGTTTATGCTTTCATAAACAAACAGCACAAACGTCCTACTTTCCATCACAAACAAGCTAGCTTCAACATTAAGAAGCTAATACACACATCGTTTTTTAATTTCGTCCAAACGTTCAAAAGCATCGACCACAAGATACATTCTACCCCCAACACACAACAGATGCGGTTTCCTAATTAATTTTACTACCAGTGTGTCAACACACTGACTTCAAAAAGGTGTGAAGTGCTGATCAAGTTAAGTAATGAGACCGGAACATTCTCTTGCTAAAACAACACCTGTTTTACATTTTATATGCGTGTGTACAAGTATTCGCCTGTCAAGACTTGTGCGGAGTTGTGTTTTTTTGCTATTCAGAGCTTTTTGAACCAGATCTGTGAATGTGACTTACTCTCTCACACACAGAGACAAAATATACAGATAGATATTATACAGACCGGCCCCAGTCAGAGAAACAGCAGCACAATTATTGTGAACCAAACTGGTGTGAGACCTGATTTACTTCTGGAAATAAAATATTTACTCGAAGCCTTTTCACTCTTCAGTAATGACGGGCAGTGGGAGGGGCTTCAGATTTCCATAAAGCCCGTGGGTTCCCATGGCGAACAGCGTGGACATGTACACTGGGAATGTGGGAACGAAGGTAACCCTAAGGTCACAAACACACGGGCTGCAGTGGGAGGGGCTGTGTGACTGGTACAGACAGTGTGTCAGTCATTAGACGGATCACACACACGTGCGGAATGGTGTATTGATAATCAGATTCTGCCAGTCTCACAATGCTTTGAAGGAGTGAGAACAAACACAACTGTTTTTTTGATGCCTCAGTAGAGCTTTGCTGCTGTCTCACACACACACGTTTACTTATCAATCTGGATAATGGAACATTCCGTAGACGTCTATTGTTTTATACACAGCTAGTTATAAACAATATAATCTAGACCCAACTCCCTAACTAAAAAGTATCTTTCTATTTTTCGCTAGTGTTTTTCTAGCGTTATGCTCAGATTTGTCAGAATAGAATTAGACAGAAGCTGCTACAGCTATAATGTATTATTTTCAAAACTCACGCTCTCTAAAACATATGCGCCTTAGAGAACTTCTTAGAGGACATGAATATCTATGTGTGGATCAACATGTACCAATATTTTGGTACAAGATATTCCGGTGGAACTGCAGACACACGAAAACAAACGTTCCTGGATGTGACAAGCTGTGTTGAGATTCATGGGAAAGTGTAAGTGCAGATAAGGGGTGAACTGTAGGTTTTTATTTGTAGGTGCAAAAAAGCAGAGAGGGAGAGAGAGAGAGAGAGAGAGAGAGCATGTAAAGGTGTTGGTTCCATTTGCCATGATTTAGCCATGTGCTTATATCATCATGGGCTGTTCTATTAATAAGCACTGAGGCTTTGACAGTAAGACAACTACAGCAAGACATGTCAGCAAACTGAAAGACAGGAGGAAAAGGGATATGAAGAGACATTTTGGCAATACCAAGCGTATCAGGTTGAATGTGGTTCATGAAACAGTACAAGGGTCAAAGGAAAACCTTGCCGCTACAGAAGAAGTGTGTGACAGAGAGGAGAATAAATGCGCTCAGAGAAAGTACAGTTAAATTACAGCAGAGATCTAGTTGCGTCTCTACTAAAGTAAATACAATATATAAGGAAAAGTGTGAGGCAACATGATAAAAAACAAAGTTGTTTTAAATATGGAATAGAAATAATGAAGAAATGACAAGACAGACAGTAAATGGATGGAATGAATTTAAGAGAATAGAATTGTGTGAGCTTATTTGCTGGTTTCTAGCAGACAGT